>JAVCKZ010064091.1:0-14908 GCA_034780755.1 Lepetodrilus elevatus
CCGCAATTAGCGTTAGACGGGACCTGGGACTTCAGATTCAGTCCGTTATATGCGAGTGTCCGGTTTATCCGAGGCCGTTATATCCGAGGTCTACTGTACTTACGTAGTTACGCACGAAGGTGCTTCATATTTCAGAACACCGCACGCGACTGATAAATATATTTCATTACATTCTTGCGGACACATGTCCTGTATTTTCTGGCACGTTGAGAAATTGTAAGTAGGAAGTTTATAAAAGAAATTCAAATAATACTTATATGCAGTAATGCCACAGTTAGCATCAAACAGCCTCGACCCGTTACTGTATTATCAGAAGGTAACGTCAAAGAATGAAGCAAATTGTAAAGGTCCGTTCACACCACAGGCGAACGATTTATCGTAGCGACAATCAGCGGCGACAAAACAAAAGAAAAGAAAAAAGAAGAAGATACGAACAGATTCTATCGGAATTTGTCGAGGCGACACATGTTGCAAATTTCGCTATTGGTGTGCCAGGATATAAATAAATGATACGGTTCTATTTCAGAACGTAAATCATCGAGTTTGTCGCCTCTGGTGTGAAGGACATTAGGTTCTAGAATATCATAGTTCGGTCTCCTTGACCGTGTCCAGAAGCCTGCTGACCAGGTCGGCGGCCGAAGGAGGGCTGTCGTTGACCCAACAGAGCTGGACAGTGTCCAACAGCTGAAATATGGAATAACAGAATAATAAGACTAAGTTACTAACCATCCGGAACCCTGTAGCTAAACGCATACGACTGTCTCCGACCCTCTGCGCGGAAACGATTTGGTAGCAGTACTAAAAGAAATACATGTACTATAGTATCACTGTTTTCATTCATGTACACGTACTTGTCGCGTATGGACGAACGATTCCCGCTGCGACGTAAAACAGTAGCTGTTCGCGTATGGGAAAACAATTGATACTATAAAAGCAGTTGGAATTACTTAAAACTACCATTCATCAAAGTAGATATGACGGTATATTTCCTATTCCAGGAATACAAATAACATTTAATTCCCTGAGGACACTGTTCAACCTAATACTTGTCAAAGACGTTTCGTGGTAGGATTTTCGATTTAAAGAAAACTATTTAAAAAAAATATTTTTTTTGAACAATTGCCACTTTAGTAGTCTTTCTCGAGACATTTTTTTCCCCTATGTTTAATGCCTTTTGTTGGTTGTTCAACTAAAACAATCGTAGAACTACAACAGCTGTAAGTTACTATATATATGTTTAGAAGTTACAACTCGTAGCACGACGATTGTTGAGAGTAACAGAATTAAGGAAGTCTAAGTAATGCAACATTTCACCCACCTCTTTCCCGATGGCTCCAAAGTTCCCGACCTTTTCCAGTTTGGACCTAAGTACCCTGAACTGCCCGTTAGTGGCTGGCAACAGTTCTGAAAACAACACAAGAGGAACTTTGCTGGAGAGTTCCCTACAGGATCTGACGTGAGACTCTGTCACTCCTTTCAGCATCTGCATGGACAGTTCTCCCTTAGGATCTCTGTCAGTCGTTCCAGCTAACTCTCTGATGAGGTTCTCGTCAAAGCCTAGAATAGGGTCCATCACATCCTGCAAGCTGCCCTTGTGTTTCAGGTTGTTCCTCTTCGTGAACAGTCTGTCTATGATGAGCTCTGCGTCCACTACTGATGAGGGTTCGTACGGCATCTCCACCACCATATCCACCACCTCCTCCTCCTGTGACTCCGTATTGGCTGGCTGTGCCGGGTAGCGAAGAAACGAACACGTTTCATCTTCCATAGAAGATGTCCCGGTTATGTCTTCTGGCAGCTCGCGGATTATCTCGTCAAGTATCATTGCGTTGGATTTGTTTTCTGCGTGACGGTCTCTAGATGTTCCCTGAACAACAGCCACCGGCTTCTTGTGGTGGTACGGTGGTGGTGGTGGTGGTGGTTGTACACACGCGGAGGAATCGGAATCCGGTTCGAAGAATCCTTGATGAGAATCTAGTTTCTTGAATATTGTGTCGTCATTGTCGTCAATGACGTCTTCTTCTTCCTCTATGACCTCTGCCGTGGACTCCATATAGGAGTCCCAGTCCGTGGCTTCCGACACTTGAGAAGACCCACTAGACACTACAGATACTCTCATAGGAACGCCCTTCTTTCGGAGTTCTCTGTAGCGCTTACTGGCTTGTCCGAAATCCTTCTTTCGTACATGCTGCGTCTTTGAGACGACTTTACCACGGCGTTTCATGCTTGGCGATTCGCCGTTATGTTGCTTGGGATGATGCACCGCCTCCTTTACTTGCTGGACGGGGTATTGTTCGTCAGGACCGAGCACGTGCGCCGCTGGATGGCCAGCTTCTCCGTTTCTAAGACGTTCCAGCTTTTGATCAAGATCGGTAGAGTCGTAAGACGAGAAAGAATCGGTATTCCCCCAAGAGTTCCTTCTGGGATAGATTGCCTGCGTGTGCATACCCGAAGTCGGAGTTATCGTGTTGCTGCTGCAGCACTCGGAGCAATAGCTTCCGGAAGGACAGGAACACGTCCTTTCGTCGACTTCCGACACATTGCACGACGTGTCGCTGACAATGGACCCGCTGTCGAATCCGCTGTCGACCAGCTTCCCGTTTACGATCCTTTCTTCCTTGGTTGTGTTCAGTTTTTGAGGAATCTCGATAACTTCCGTAGCGTACTGGACGGGAGGCACTGTCGTCTCGGCCAACGAGGACAGTGATGTCAGTTCACCGCTCGTAAGAGACACATCCGCTTTTCTCGGGGAATGCTTGTAAAAACTGCTTCCAAGACTATCGTTACTACTGAAACTCGAAAACTTGCCTAATGCAACGTTGGGCACCACTGTCTTTTCAGGAACACTTTCACGACGTGGATTTTGATACGTTTGCTCCTGAGGTGTCTCTTTAATTTGAGGTATTTTCTTGACTGTCGCATATTTCATCTCAACGGCCGCAGCGCTTTGCCCACGGTTGTCTTTCTTTGCGAGTTTGGCACTGGAGATAGCAGGCGATTGTTTCTGTCCGATAACCCGCTTGAGTTTCGCTCGGGCCTGTGTCTTTTTGACGGTGCTGCCTGCGGTTTGAGGACGACTCTGAGAAGCAGAAGCTTCAGCCGCTGTGGTAGGTCTTGGAGGAGGAGGTGCACGACGGTGGGGAACAGGTTTGTCTGCTGACGCCGTCTTCCCTCTCACAGCACCATGAGTTGTCTGAGGTCTAACATGATCGGCGTCCCCATAAGGATCTGCCTGTCTATACTCCGCGAACGGCACAACAGGAGTCTGATAAGTATCTCTCGTCGACGCCGGTGGAGAACGTTCATTCACAGATTCCTTAGACGACCCCTTCTTCTTTTGTTTCTTGTTCTTTAGGGTAAATACATCCTTGAGTTCTTTCCTCATCCTCTCGTTATAAGAACGTAGGAGCTTCTGCTTCTTGTCTTCGTCCTGCATCAGCCAGAGATCTCGCAGAGCTGCTGCAATCTGCTCACTTTCGCCACCCAGGTCCGGCAACTCTTCTCGGATGTCCTCAAGGGTGCTGACAGAAGAAGCTGCAGAGAGCCTCAAAGGATCGGATCTATGAAACACGGTGGCCACAGGTTCGTTTCTCTTGGGCAGAGCTGGTATTTGGGTGTGGTCAATGAAGCGAGGGTGCTCGACATCGACTGGCATGGAGTAATGACCTACAAGTGTCTCATTCCTCCAGGAACGTTCACCGCCTCTCAGGTCAGTTTTCTGAGGATAACGAATCTGTTGAATAGCCATTTGATTTCTCTGGATTTCCTCAGCAATTTCTTCTATCTCTTCATAGTCGTTTTCGTACTGATGGGACTTAAATGGTGGAATTTGCTTAGGTTTAACAACCTTCACATGTGCATAATCGTCTTTCGGAGTCCTGGGACTCAAAGGTCGCGTGTCCCACTCCTCCACGTGAAGCGTGCGAGCACTATCGACATCAGAATAGTCTCCAGATTTCGATTTACTAGAGATCATAACAGACGTCATAGGATGACCCCAACTCGCTTCAATATCGTCCTCGGGAACATTTGGATGCGCACCCACCTCTCTCACGTTTATCAGAGAACCCATACAGGGAATGTCGCTGAGGTCTCCATCCCCAGAAATCGCACGCTCGTCCAGACTCCTACTCTTGTGGATGGTCTCGGTCAGAGAGTCTCGGCATTTCCCGTTGTGTCTGTTTCCGGTCCGGTGGCGGTCCACGGCGATCTCGCTCCTCGTCTTCCGGAACGGTTGCTTCTCCTCTTGACGCTTCTTGCACACGTAGCTGATTATCTCCAAGGCGACCAGAGCGAATGCCCGGATGTCCGGGAGAAAGAACTGCTTCCGGCTGACCTGAGAACTGGACGAAGAACCTCCCTGTAGGGTTCCGTAGATTTGGGCGGCTTCAAAATCTCCAAGAGCCGCTCGTAGTACCATGCACTGAAAATGAACAAGAAACAGATTGAATTCCAATGAACAAATGTTCTTATTCCGGAATAATTAAGTTTAAATAGAACAAGTCCGTCCCAAAGGTTTATTTTACATAATCTGATCAAACCATATGTTAGATAGCGCGATTAGCCGAGAGGGAATACATGAATAATATTCATCTTGCTTATTTGACGTCCAATAGAATTCTCTATAATAAATTATTAATCAATAATATTAATTGAATTGTTTCATTGCAATGCTATACTATACTATACCTCAAGTATACATAATATTACGTATATGTGATAGCCTTTATCTTAATATACTTTAATGCGTTAATATTTGTTGTCATATGTTTAAGGATATTAGATAACAAACAATAAGTAATTTAATACATCACAGATAAGATTTTATCTTGTAAATAATCGAACGACTGAGGGATCAGGTTTTATCTTGTTTTGAATGGAAATATATGTCACATATGCTTGAAGGGATACCTAATATTGAAAGTATATATCTTACAATCTTTACAGAGATTATCTTTCCACTTCTAAATATGCCATGTTGTAACTTGAATTAAAATGTCAGTTACTTAGACATATCAAATATATGTTAAATCTAAACTAGGCTTTTGATTTTATCCTAACCAAATATCATTTGTTCCGACCGCGAATTCAGAGTGGTTACCGGTGTCACCTGATAAGAACGACACAGAATATTTGGATCGTCGCCAAACTACTTAAAGCCACATACTCCAGAAACACTAGACAGACAATGACATATAATAGCATTTAGTAGTCTCAGAATATAAAACAGGATACAGTTGAATACAGTATTCCACTGTGATTAGAATATCTTTGATTGCAGGTCAAAGATTCGTCATTGTTAAAGACATTCTAACGTGGCATTCTTTTTGATGTTGTATTATTTAAGAAAAAAACAGTAAAAATCTATATAATTTCTCCGAATAGTCCTGTGTGACAAGAACTTAAAAAGACCATGCATTTAGCTTTTAAATTGCACATATGTATATGGAACAAAAGTGTATAGTAATGGTATTGTTGTATAAATAATTAAATATATTGTATCAAACCCTTTGATTTGATTTTAAAATAGTTTATTCCAATCCTTTTCATTAATAAAATATTATTAAAATGTTGGTTTGTTTAAACCCGAAAAAAAAAACCCAAGGAATTGTGCCGTTTCATACGCTACAAGAGGCACCTGGACCTACATATTAGAGGACGCCAAAAGAGCCCTGGTATTGCTGGTAATGACGTTACCTGTACAGAACCCTTCAGGTAGACGCAGGCCGACGTCAACTTCCGGTGCAGGATGTTGTGGGAGTGCAGACAAGACAGGCCCTCCGCCACATCGTGGATGATCGTCCTCTGACACGTTTCCGGTAGCGGCACATCCAGGTGATACAGGAAGTCATCCAACGTACCGCTGTTGGTCAGCTCGAAACAGATTAGTCTGAGGAAGAATACAAAAAAAATATATTGAAATTGCCGTTAGAAAAGAAATATGAATTATTCATAAAATGTGAACTCCAAAATGGCATTATCATCTTTAAAACAAGGAGAGAGTGTGTTTCCTTGTTCACGTTTATATAATAGAAGTTGATATGATGCGATAAATCTTCTATCTGTTTATTAATATTATAAGCACTTCATCCAATGTATTTCGGATTTGATAAAAGCAAATACAAATCGCAATGAGAAGAAAAGTACGATTTATTCACACATCGAAATTGTTTTGACTAATCGGTTAATGGATTAGCGTTTTCTTACAGCTATATATGCCAATAATGGCAATATGAACACATTTTAATATAAAACTTAGATTTTGCTTGTTTGCTCGTGATTATATAATATATTATCTTATAATGCAGTAGTCATATTTCCAAACAGGTTCCATATCAGTACAGTTAAAAACCTAATTTAACCCTCTCCCTGCTGAAGGCAACCGTTGATGCCCTAATGAGCAGTGCTAATGCCTAATCCAGCAGGGAGAGGGTTAATAAGCCTTCATTTTTTTGTTTAGCTTCTAAATACTCAAACATGTTGACAAAAACTATGCATCAATGTTATGAAAAAATAAAAGATCGATCATTTTACATGCATGACATTGATAACAAAATAGACAGCAGTTAAAAGTAGTATACACGTGTCAACAACACTACTATTCGTGTATTGCATACCCACTTCTGTGTTGATTGATCTATACAATATCATATGACCGATTGTCTAAAACTGTCAATGCATACTGTTAACAAACAGTCGGACAACACCGCATTGAGCTGATAATCTTATGATGTGATTTTATAAAGGAAATTTAAAATAACAGACTATAGACTAAATACGCTTTATAACTGTACAGTGAAATGTAATACAATGATTACTCCCGACAGAACAAAATAACAGTACAATGAAAATAGATCTTGACTGCAGTCACGGAACATACTATACAGTCTACGGTATGCTTGGAACGTAAAGAAGACTACCCTCTATAATGGGCTACATTTGTATTGTGAAAATTTCATGAAAACCTATGTGGCGCCAAGGATTGGTTAACCATTACCTGTATGTTAATTACACGAAATAAAACTCTTGTTTGTTAGATTGCCAATACTGTTAACGTATCGTACGTATGTAGAGTATAATGGCAAAGACATTAATTTGTCATTATTATCATTATCCATGAATACCGGTTCGCTAGAATCGTGGCAAGCGTAATTTACTAATATACTGTGTCTCTGTACCCAAGGTCGACATATACGGCGAGAGTATGTTCCCCGGACCGGAAATGGCCCCGGACTTGGGGTTTATTCTCCGGACCCTGACCCAATCCTCTGAAATCTGATTGACTCACGTGGTTAGGGTTAGGATGATTTTGAGTCACGTGAGCCAATCAGATTGCCCGGAATTGGGTCCGGGTCCGGTGAAGAGACCGCAAGTCCTGATCTGGTTCCAGTTCCGGGGAATAGATCTTACCGAGATAT
This sequence comes from Lepetodrilus elevatus, assembly GCA_034780755.1. Lineage (NCBI taxonomy): Eukaryota > Metazoa > Mollusca > Gastropoda > Lepetellida > Lepetodrilidae > Lepetodrilus > Lepetodrilus elevatus. Next base: position 7,419 of record JAVCKZ010064091.1, read on the forward strand.
ACTATCACAGTGTTCTCTACATATCTTATTATTTTGATCTAGGCACAACGTTTGTCAATGCCACAAAGAATGAACATTGTTCTGTTCAGTTATTCCGTCTCCTGCCACTGCCAAAGTAATCACCGAATGAGGTGTCTACACATTATCTGCAGTATCCTATATCAGTCCGCGTTCAATGGAATTGGCGAAGCGAGTCTACGACTGTATGGAATTCCGGGGTATAGATAATCTATGTCTTGTCTAATCTGCTTAATTTGGAGATTACGTATAGGCCTACATGATGGTGACACCCCTTTTCTTTTGTAACTTGATGCCCCGAATTTGAATCGGTTTAAACCATATCTGTAGCTCCCAGTTCCAGCGGTGGTGTTAAACCCCCATGTAATCACTCATTAACTCACTGAGTCAACCTAGTCCCAGATTTACGAAACCTTTTGAGTACAATTTCATGCTCAGGATAAACATTTATATGGGTATTTGAGAACAAAACATTGGATTTACCGTGAAATCGTTCTTTACAAAGAAACAAACTATTAATTTCCAACGCATTGCAGTAACGTTACATTCCTCGTCAGTAACAATCTCATTAAAATCAAATTCAAAACAGACGCTCAGCTATTTGGTAATCCGCTAATGTTAGCAAAATAATGTTAAAATGTTTACGGAAACGAGATCTGATGTAAAGTAGATCTAGATTAAAACAGCAATGTTTATTCGTTTTTGCATGTATTTATAATACTATAATATAATACTTCTTGACACACCCATCGAAATGAATGGTGCAAAGATGTATGACGTCGTATATTAGTAGAGGTGTTAACATTGGTCGTCTGCGTACAATTTCGGGGTATAATACATTACATATCATACCATCTATGTCTTGTATAAGCTGCTTAATTTGAAAATTAATTGGTACCATGGTTGAAGCAATGCTGATTCTTTTTATTCTTCTTCTCCGAACACCAACTTCAAAGACAATGAAGAACTCCCCATGAACTCCCCAATAGCATTAGTTACGATACCTTTATGTATGTTTTATAGCAATTTCATGGTGCCACAGTGGGTAATATAGAAATAATTATTGTTTGATTGGTGGGTTGGTTGGTTTTGATCGACCGATTGATTGATTGATTTATTTATGGATTTATTGACAACTTTATTGATTGGTTTTTAACCGCGCACTGAGCACTGTGTAACGGTGGATGACGCGCCCTATACACATGCTTATTTATTTATTTACGTTTGTTTGCTTATTTATTTTACTTATTTACTTACTTACTTACTTACTTACATATGTATATATTTATTTACCGATCTATTGACCGATTGGTTGATTGATTGATTGATTGTTTGATTGATTGACTGACTGACTGATTGACTCAAAGACTGGCTGTTTGACTGGCTGACTAACTGACTGATTGACTCAAAGACTGGCTGTCTGACTGACTGACTGATTGACTCAAAGACTGGCTGTCTGTCTGACTGACTGACTGATTGACTCAAAGACTGGCTGTTTGACTGACTGATTGATTGACTGTCTGACTGACTGATTGACTCAAAGACTGGCTGTTTGACTGACTGGCTGACTGACTGACTGACTGACTGTCTGACTGACTGACTGACTGACCCAAAGACTGGTTGTTTGACTGACTGACTGACTGATTGATTGACTCAAAGACTGGCTGTCTGACTGACTGACTGACCCAAAGACTGGTTGTTTGACTGACTGACTGACTGATTGATTGACTCAAAGACTGGTTGTCTGACTGACTGACTGACTGACTGACTCGTACCTGGACTCCTTCGGGATGATCTCCCCTGTGATCAAGGTCATGGTCTCGAAGTACGGGTTGCCGCTATTGGTCCACAGACACTGCAGCAGACTGGCGCTCTGGGACTTCCTCATCATGCCCAGGATGACGATCTCCTGGGCCCACGCCTTCAGGTGGTCCACTCCGTACACCTTCAGTAGGCCTCGCTTGTACACACCACGACCCACAGACCACATAGCCTTCATGCGGATCTTACCCGGAGCCTGGAATAAGTGTGATGTTGAGAGTTTGGTGAGGATACCATTATGTCAATGCAGTTCAATGTAAATGAGTAAATGGAAGAATGAGTATGAAGAATTGCAATGTATAGTTGACATCCTTAAACTGCGCGGAGGCCCGTTGCTCGTGATCAGAATTGTAGCTACTATTGATTGTAAGCAAAACTTGAGGTGCGCGCTACAAATGGATAAGTGAAAGAATCTTGAAAGCCCAATAGTTTACGGGATAAAGAATTTTGGGAAAAGATAGTTCTATATTTCGTTTTAAACAGTCCGCAGAAAGTGAGAGAGAGAGATGGAGAGAGAGAGAGAGAGAGAGAGAGAAAGAAAGAGAGAGAAAGAGAAAGAGAGGAGAGAGAGAGAATGAAAGAAAGAAAGAGAGATAAAGAGAAAGAGAGGAGAGAGAGAAAGAGATATTTCGTTTAAAACAGTCCGCAGAAAGTGAGAGAGAGATGGAGAGAGAGAGAGAAAGAAAGAAAGAGAGAGAAAGAGAAAGAGAGGAGAGAGCGAGAGAGCAAGGCGAAATTCAGTTGACAAGGCATTCTATTTTCCAGAACACGGAACACCTATAGATGCCAGCTACGTACGTCTATCTTGAGCAGCTCCAGCTTCTTGAGCTTATGGAAGGGTTCCTTGGCCTGTTGCTTGGTCCTACAGCAGAGAGTACTCCACAGCACTGTCACCAGGTTACTGAGGACGGCATGGAAGACTGTGGTGACGCCCAGACCTATGAGGGCCATCCACTGGGGTACCAGCAGTCTGGAGGAGTTGGTGTAGATGATGACCGTGGTGATGAAGAGGACGACGATCCAGACCATCTGCTCCAGCAGGAGGAACTTCTGGTAGGTCTTCCCCTGAGTCAGCATCATGGTCTGCCAGATGTCCGGGGAAGAGGCGTGTATCCGGCCTCCGGACGTGCTTCTCCAGAGTCTGAAGGTGGTCACCAGACAGATGATGACCCCGATGATCAGGACGAACCACGACACCAATATCAGAGCTGCTCCGTATCCGGAACCTTCTTGGGTTTGGGCGCTGCGGATTGGGAAGCACGTGATGGGGAAGGGAAGGCTACTTCCGGTGAAGTAGCGGATGGGGAGGATCGGGAATAGAGCCAGGAGGAAGGTGGTGGACTTCTCCGGGACAAGCATGGCCGGGAGAGTCCATTTCGAGTAGCGGGAGTAGCCGGAGAGCTTCTCGGGGTATTGCACGAAGAGCATGATGACGTTGGACACGAGGTAAATACACAGGGTGTCGAGGATACCAATCGTGAGGAAGAACCCGGACGCTTTGCATAGGTTTTCGGATCCAAATCTGATATGGCACAACAGTAGACTCAATCCGATTCCCAGGGAGAAGTGGGAGATATCCAAGAGAAGACACGAGAGCTTCCATGAATCTGGCATGGCGAATTTCAGAATGAATTTGATGATGATTGAGGCGATGTTTCCGGTCATTCCAAGGGCCGTCAGTGCTATGAGGATGGTGTTGAGAGGGGAGAGGTATTCTCCTTCCAGTGATGGGAAGGGCATCGTATCGTTTGACATTCTCACTTATCCTTTACTAAGCATTCACGGTCACGAAACACACAGTGATCATAAGTAATTTTCGTCCTCAAATCCACTTATTAAAATTAATATTTCCAAAATATCAATTCATAGGCACATAGTCGATGAACATTATTTGTTAAATGTCACGAACCACAAAGTGATCATAATAGCTCATTTACTTCCTCAAATCCACTTGTTAAAAAATATATTTCCAAAATGTCACTTTATAGGCATATATTCGATGGACATTATTTGTTAAATGTCAATCCTGACATTAGTCATCGTAATGTCAACCCTGCCATGTAACTGTGGTGTGGTAAATGACAATCTAGCCACAGTCTCGAGGTTGGTGTGTCTTGGACCACATAGTATCCGATGCCGAGGTCCGAACCCGGACCACAGTCGAATGTCCACCCATTGCTCACATTGCTAGAGTTTATGAATTCTGAAACGAAAACAAAGCAATATTAGCATGTTATACCAAGAAGCAGGTATCGAACGTTGAATGGAATCGCAGTTGGTAGCAAGTTGTAGAATACCGGTACCCAATACTTTTATAATATAAATAGCTTACCAGTTTATTGTTAACCTTGTCATGCATGTGTCTGGCATATTTTAGATATCCTGTTCAATCATAACAGTGTAAAATATCTGACAATACTAGAGACATGATCAGACATCGTACAATTCATTGTCATAACTTACCAAATTAGTGTTAACCATGAAGCGGCACATGAATCGACGTTATCTCATATTCATATTAGTATAACATATCTGACAATAATAAATAAAACTGTACAATTCATCGACATATCTGACCAAATTAATGTTAACTATATATATTTTTTCTTCATGTACAATTAAACTCCATATTCACTCACTCGTGTACAATTGTAGAATGCCCAATAATAATGATATCGTAAATTCACAGACATACCTTACCACAATCACGTCAATCCATATTCTAGATCTCCTGTTAATAACAGTATAAAATACCTGACAACTCTCGGCATATCTCGCTATACAGGTAGGCTATAGACCATTCACTCGCTGACCACAATGGCATGCGTCTACACCCAGGCAGACTGTGTACATATGGCCTGTATTGACTGTCAAGAGCATACGCCACCCACACTTCAGTCAAGAGCATACGCCACCCACTTCAGTCAAGAGCCAACGTCAGAACATGCCCAATCAGTGCTGTCAGAGATCTATCACATCTTACACCAACGAGCAAGAGCCTTGTTGTCATTCTGTGACTAATAAATAATAAAGGGAAATCCATTTCAAGCGTTGTTATGCATTAGGTGTTTTAATGTATTTTTTCTTCTTTTTATAAAGTGTCAACACCACATGTCTATGGAACTTTAGGAATTTAGGAATGCATTTTATTTGTATGTCCTTAATAAATGCGCTTATTTCCGACAGCATTTGACTAGTTACTAGTATATGCACAGTTCCTGGAATATCTCTCTCTCTTTCTCCCCCTCTCTCTCTCTCTCTCTCTCTCTCTCTCTCTCTCTCTCTCTCTCTCTCTCTGTGTGCCTAAATGGCTATCTGGTAAACACTTACCGGTAAATATAATAATATCGACATGCGACTGACGTATTATTAACGCTTACAATTGTTGTTTATTTTCGGGTTTAAAGAAACGTCAATTTTCTAATTCCTGGTTTCAATAATCCGTGTCATATGTCAATAAGATCGATGCTAGCGGATATCAGTGGAGATAACCATACAATAGTGTATGCCTATACATTTCACGAGCTTGATAACATCTTTTCTACACCGACCAAGTAGTTTGAATAGAATGCTAACAGTGCCACACCGTGTGCCTTGATAATACAATCCGTGGAGTCGTGTTATCAAAGATACGTACATTAATTACATATCTGACAGATGGCTTGGAAGGTGTTGGGGTGAGGAGCTGTTAGATTGTTGCCCAAATAAAGCCCGGGTTTGGTGGTAGCAATGACAGAACGTTGGATTTTGGTTCCAAAAGCCCCGAGTTCAAATCCTATCCCAGGAACTTGACATCAACGTTCGTGAAAGTTACCATTTTCACCTCTTTCTAACGCGATCATCATAATAGGATGCGCTGTCTGAAATATTCCCGCAGCAATGTTAAACTCCATATTCACTCACTCACTGTATCGTGGCAATGCAGTTATCATCATTGGTGTGTCGGTACCAGCCAGTGCAGAATTGGTAGTTTAATCAAAATGCATGTATGTCTAGTACCGACCATAGTATTATATATGTATTATACCGTATCTAGCACATATCTAGACCACCGCAATCATGTCTACGGTCATCTTGCCTAGCAAACATGACTAAAACTCGATATCTTCGTATGGTAGTAAGCATAGCTCGGAGTTGTACCCTTCCCTAGGGGAGATGGTCTAAGACGGAATGACCATCAACTAAATTGTACCATATGATACTTTAGTGATATTCAATACCAATAACTTCTGGTTTGCATCATTGTATCACTAATGTGCAACAATATCTTCTAAGATCCCGTGACGATATATCCAACATCCCGTATGAATTGACCAATTCTGAATTCAATGCTCAAAGTGTTAACATCGATAGCAATGCGCATAATAACTACATGTCAATATAAAAAGAAAATGATTACGATCAGGCCTCGAGATTACGAAGCATTTCTGAGTTCGAGTTTATGCTCAACTAAAAATCTTGTTCACAAAATAAATACATTTATATAATTTAAGCTTGAGTATGAAATCGTACTAAACAAAGTTAATGCTCCTCGAATATCATTGGATACTCGCACCGCTATCAATTTAACTGTGTCGATTGATATACTGTTAGCTTGAAAGCTCATACTATTATTTTATTATAATGGTTAGTATCGTAAACTAAGAACGACGCACTGAAGAACCCATTTTATATCTCCATCTAACATACATGAGAGCGTCTATGGTACTCACAAACCATGAAGAAACCCATTTCCTCAGTAGGGAATCAACTATCTAGATTCTATGAACTATAATCTCACAATATAACGCCTCACGCATGCACGAGCAAATCTACCAAATATTACATTCCCCGTCTTAATTACTCCCAACCCTCTGACACTATCTGATACGCTGTGTCTATTGAAATACAAACGAACACAGAGCTCATTTGAAAATATTTGACAACAAAAATACAGAACTACAATACATCTTCTAGGTAACAACATGTGTATTGGAAGCCAGTCTAATTGAACCCGACGGCAAAATTACATTATACATTGAATTGAATTCAGCGCTAGTATAAGGAAGGTCGGGTTCGTGGGGGATATATACATATGTATTAACAAACATAGTGGGGATTGACGGTTCGACTGGCAAGCTTATTTCAATGTAGTATTAGATTACTGGAGAACGTCCAAGTTTGGTCATTTTATGGTCATGATATTGTCAAAGAACAATGCTAGAGATAAGACCTGTATGGCATTTGAAGGCTTAGACGGGGAATACGAAGGGTTGGGATGACATTGAGGAACTGTACGTCTCACGGGGACATGACATCTAGGCTAATATGGATCAGTGAAGATCCGTGTGCAAATATTATGATAAAAGCTCTGGAGGTCATTAAGTTATTTCTGCGAAATATACTCATTAAGGGCCAGTAGCTTTTTTTAAATGTAAATTTAGCTTTATATTATTTTTAACAATGAATAATTCTCAAACGTCTACAAGTTCCAGGTACTCTTTAATAACTTGCAGACGCATTGGAGGAAGAATGACACCAGGTTCTTTAAGCCGAGTTCCGAAATTTGGTAGCAAGCTTCCACACAAAATATCTGCCTGGAGCCCGTTGCACGACGCTCTTGTAGCGCTACAATAGTTGTAACTGGGCTCCCGCCACAATAGAATGCGTTG
>JAVCKZ010064102.1:0-14907 GCA_034780755.1 Lepetodrilus elevatus
AGCCTCGTATTTACATTACTTTTATCAACTCGTAGGATAACAACTATATCAAAACACACTCGGGTGAGATTCTCTATTTATCCAGTATTGTTGTCACTATTATTGATTGTGTATGGGCCGCTTTAGTGGTCTTGTATCATGGTCTTGTAGGAGATACCAACATTTCTTCATGAAAGGGTGTCTCGATGTGGCATTCAGTTTCACATCAAATAAAATGTTTTCAATCTTTCCATCAACAATACAAAATAGCAATACATGTACATGAATGTACTACATTAAAGCATCTCAAATTTAGTGAATTGTTTCGCCATGCTTTGGTATCCATTACAAGAGACCATATAGTGCTCTTGTATCCAGTATAAGAAATCATAGCACTATTGTATCCACTATTAAAGACCTATAGATCTACCCTGGGATCTACTAACAGAGACCTCTTGGATATACTAAAATAGACCATAGCACTCTCAGTTCTACTAAACGAGACCATAGCACTCTCAGTTCTACTAAAAGAGACCATAGCACTCTCAGTTCTACTAAAAGAGACCATAGCACTCTCAGTTCTACTAAAATAGACCATAGCACTCTCAGTTCTACTAAACGAGACCATAGCACTCTCAGTTCTACTAAACGAGACCAAAGAGCTCTCAGATCTACTAAAAGAGACCATAGCACTTTCAGTTCTACTAAAATAGACCATAGCACTCTCAGTTCTACTAAAAGAGACCATAGCAATCTCAGATCTACTAACAGACCATAACAGTCTTGGATCTACTATGAGAGACCATAATGCTCTCATATCAAACATTTATCTCGCTGATAGCTACGAGAGTGCTACAGTCTCTAAATTAGTGGATATAAGAGCATTGTGAAACAATACCCTGTGCATTACAGTTATTGTTTCTCAGGTACTGAACTTTCTGTAATCAGACAATGGTCTTTCATTGAAAACATTGTTCATTAAAACTGCATTTCTAAAGAAATATCAGGTCAAGAATGTCTTCAATTTTGGGCTGAAAGGTAGCCAAGAATTTGAATCTATAAAATATTCTTAAAACTTTCATCTCAGCTGTGGTCTTTACAGTTTCTTTGACTACAAGTGCAATCTGAGTCATTTATAGTTAGTTTGCTAAAACATATGGCAATTGAATTGGAAATGGATTAAAAGATGGAACTTTAAATGCGTCCCAAGTGATCTGTTGTTTTACATCAGAAATCTTTCATCCACAACATTCACGACGAATTCTTAAGACTTAACATCCTCACGCACCAGAGGTGAGGGATTTATTGCCACGATAATCAGCGATGACAAGAAAAGATTCTTTCTAAATTTGTCATTGCCAATTTCACTCTTGGTGTGCCAGCATAAATGATTCAAGGTTCTATCTCTTAAAGTAAATTGCAGAGTTTATCACCGCAAAATTCACCTCTGGAGTGCAAGGACTGTAAATGTTTGCGTAATGCAAATTAAAAATGAATTTAGTTAGTGAGTGAATATGGAGTAATGTCGCTGCAGGAATCTTTCATCAATTTGCGACGAAAATGAATGTAGTACACTTTCTATCTGAACACATCTTTAAATACTGAAGTCACCGGTTGGTACATTCAACAAAACATGGACGTCTACGTTTGGGGGATTACACAATCTTGCAATGCACGACTCGTCTCCATTCCATCAGTCAACATTGGCCATCCAAATTGACAACATTGCAACAACTATTCAATTTGATTTAAACCCTGTGTAGAAGCTATGGATTAGTTACATGACAATGCCTTCTCCTAAACATTAATTAATGCCCAAAAATGTAATCAAGAGTCATGTGGGAGGGAGGGGAGGGGGGGGGGAGGAGAGGGAAGAAGGCTGGGGGGAGAGGGAGGGAGGGAGGCTGATTTGTAGTCCTTGTCAAAAAATGCTTTGTGACAATTCTTTTCGATTTGCTAAATCCTACAAAAATAAAATGAAAAATTAATTGCCACAAAATATTTATGACAAGGACTTTAGAGTAGAGAGTTAGTGAATGAATATGGAGTTTAACATCGCTGCAGGAATCTTTCACCCATTTGCGACGATAGAGTAGAGAGGATGTGGAAATTACAGACAAAATCCCATAGTAGTATAACTGCTAAGCGAGTTATTGTTTTACGTCGCGGCAGGAAACTTTCACCCATACGCAACGTCATAATATAACTGATTGGTTCACTCAGTGCGTATTCACTATTTCAGCTGCATTAACTCTCTCCCTGCTGAAGGCAACCAGAGATGCCTTAAAGAGATGTCTCTGTGCCTAATCGAGCAGGGAGAGGGTTAATAGAAAAATAAACGTCTCTATAAGGTTTCTCTAGTCACCATTAGCCAAGGACATAGTAACATGCCATGATCACATGACATCAAACAAAGCATTGTTCTAGGCATCTTGGCAAGATTAGTAGGCGACAAGTTTAATAATAATTTCTACGTGTATGTTAATATTGGGAGCTATCGCAGCAAGGTGTAGTTTTGTTTGGCCAACAACAAACCTGGGGTGCGTTCAAGATAGAATACATGAATACTGTAAATCATGAAATTAACACGAGCAGAATATTAATGCATTTAATTGCTGTGCATTAAAGGTAAGACTGGTGAATAAACATGAATGGAGACATGGCCGTTTGCATTGTATTGGTGTCGCATTTACGTCTAAAATCTAGAGGTCGCATTAAATTAGTGACTCATTAATTTCGTGAATTATAGTACACTACTTTTCCCTACATGTATTGCTCGTTGAACGGCTTCATGCTTATCACTTTTCCTACACCGCACACGGCCTCCAGACCCGTGAAAAGTATTAATACGTATTTCTACGCGTGCTGGCTGAACGGCTTCTGTAGCTATACATAGCAATACATATCGATACATATTCTAGCTTGAACGCACCCCTGTCATCTGATTTTAGCTACATCTCTGCTGCAGGGAACAAATTGTACGAAAATTTAGAGATCTCGACTATTCATGAGGAGCATCTGGATGAGCTCAAATCATATAAAATTCACCACAGTTATGTTTTGCTGTCCTAGCATTGTATTAGCTAGTTAACTCTCTCCATGCTGGAGGCAACTGGAGATGCACTAAAAAGCTGCACCTGTGCCTAATCCAGCAGGGAGAGGGTTAAGGAATGGCTTGTAATATCAACTTTGCCAGTCGTTTATTAATCTCAGACTTTTGTAAAGTGCTGTCAAGCTTTTTGTAAATAGGAAAATGTATCATCGACAGTTCAAAATATTAATAACATGTTGCTGGTCTACTTTTCATCTGGTATATTGAACATATATTGTGAAATACTGATTATTTAGAAATATAATATTGGTATATTTCAATTGATAAAAATACTTGTGGAATAATACAAATTATACAAATATATTAGGGGCTAACTATATGGCACATAGATATACATACAACAATAAATGGATTTCGTAGTCGACAATCTTAAAAATAATGACATTCTGAAAACAAATTCAGTAACTAATATTCAAAATTCTTTGTTGTATGTATTTCAATTTCAATTAAACTGGTTTAATTCGTTATTCGTCAACAAGAGCCCAAATGGTCCTAGATCACCAAAGCTACAATCAAGATGTCAATGTCAACAAAAAGCACAATATGTCCTAGGTGACCAAAAATGCATTGCATAGAGCAAAAAATTAAAAGTGGAGAAAAAAAGGATTAAAATACTCAGTATTTATAGGAGACATAAGACTGTCACATTGCACAATATTAAATGTTGTGAACAAGTTTTTTTTTAAACCATCCAGGTTTTAAGCTCACAATAATAAAAATAAAAATATTATTTTTATTAAGTTTTCTCAACAAATTACCACATACTGTATATTGGACAAATGAATCATCATTAATTATAATGAATATTAAAATTATTAAAATAGATACTTTCTTTACGTGTGTATAACTTACTTAGTCCACGTTCAAATTAAAAGATACATGCTAAAACATCTAATCAGAATTTTAGTGGCATATACTTGGAAGTGATGAAAATTTGATTTTCTTAAACCTACTTTCATCTGTTTATATTACAATCAATGTTGGCTACAGTAAATATCAAACGAGCAGTTTATGGCATGAGCTCAACGGTCATTTGGACCATGCAAGCTAAATAAACCAAAATATACAAAATAAATCGATAAGAATCAAGTAACCAATTCCGATTTCTCGTAATGTTATCTTTTTCTTTTCAAAAGAGACACAAATGCATTTGAATCAAAAACAGATTAACATGAATGTAGACTTTGGAGGGTAAAATGCCTTTAAGATTGGTCTACACATGCTGTCGCTTCTACTACTGCACTGCCGAGTCTTTTCTCCACAGATGAGGCACTTCTTGATCGCTGATTCCGGACGAATTGCCATTGGTCATCGACGTCGTAGCAGCGTTGTCGCTGCACATGGGCCCAGACTTCGTGGCTTGTACTTGAACTTTATCGGGCGGCAAACCGGTGTGGGTAAAATTCGTCTTCCGCTGCTTTGCCGCAGCAGACGAAGACGCTGCGTTTCCGGTCTTCCCCGTGGGGAGCGTGGGAGCGCTGGATCTGGTGGCGACGGCTGCGGCTTGCGTGGTTAGGGAGGAAGGCCTGGAGGTAGAGAACTTCGGGACGGGGACTGGAGCCGGGATTCTGAACAGTGGTTTGGGCATTTCAAACGACCGGGAGTTCTCCCGGCTGTGGGTTGGAAGACTAGTGGTGCTGGTGGCATTGTGTGGTCCGGGGTCGGTGGACTGCGGATCGGCACTTCCTGTCAGAACTGTGACAGCGTCCGCACCGAATAGGAGGCCAGCAGTCTCGTTCAGCTTAGTGGAATAAACGCTGTCTTGGCACACATTATCTTCTCTGGACTTGGACTCAAGGTTTTTATGCTTTTTCTTCTTTTTCTTTTTATTGCCATCTTTGTGCTGAAAAGGGAAAACAGGCGTAAGATGCATATTTATTTAATAATAGTAATAAGAATTCAGGGCTCAATTTATCAACTAATTTGGTCGCCATGGAGACTTAATTTTACATTTGGCAATCAATATTTAATTTATTTCTCATAACAGTGTCATGATTAGTTGAAAGCATCACTGAACAGGTGAGTCTTATAGAGATTTGCTGTAATATCCTGTGCGCAACTTTAATGTCATAATAGATGCATTGTGACATCACAGAGGTTACACTGCCCCTCAGCTTAGAACGTGATTACCGGTATACTGAAATGTCCAGTATATCTTGAAATTAGAAAAATGTATATAAACAAATATTATTGGAGCAACCCTGTTAAGCAATTGTGAAATTTAGGTAAATATCTGTGTAAAGCTAATCAATGTAAGAAGCGACTTGTAGTAAGTTAGTATATTCCCATTAGATATAATATAGCGTATTTGTGATTGTATTATAAAATTTAGGTATATATTCGTGTAAAGATAATTAATTAAGAAGCGAATTGTAGTAAGTTAGATATAGTATATTCTCCTTAGATATAATATAATGTATTTGTGTTTGTTTGTTAATTGTTAAGTTTAAATCAAATAATAATATTATATGTCACTTTTATGCTGATTAACTGTAAAGTTAAAGGCAAAATAAAGAATTGAATTAAAGTGTGATTACCTTTGATCAAAAGCGTATTGATGCTAGGCGTACTTAGTAATTTGACACTTTGGGTAAGAAATAGGATACTAACCTTGCTTCCATTTCGTATTAGATGTATGCCCTCGTGTCATAATTTTAGTTTGGTTCTCGCCAAGACTCGCTCAAAACCAAAATTATGTCACTCGGGCATACATCTGATAAAACATGGAAGCTTGGTTATGGTTCATGCCCATTATAGTCATACGTACAAATACTCATAAAGTCATCTATTTGAGAGAAAAACAGTATATCTACATAAATATGTTGAGATTTATCAATATTATTCGATGAGGTTTGTGATATTTTCCTACCGGGTACCCATTCACAGCTGGGTTATCTGGAGCAGTGTGGATCTAAGCAATTTGCTCAAGAGTGCTACACGATGGCATGAGCTATGCTCGAACCCGGGACCTCCGTGTTATGAAGCAGACTCGCTACATCTATACCACCGCGCTCCACATCTAACTAAGACATCTAACTATTCTCTCTGATTAATGTGTATCAGTCTAACAATCATTTTGTCATATATTGATACTATAGATGCATTGTAAGTGGCAATCCAAAATACAACCAATACATACCGTGCTTTGGTGGTTTAGTAGTAATGTATTAAGATCCACGACCTCAAAACTGTGACTTGCTCCAAGAGTTGCTGTAAACACAAGAGAAAATATTTATCTCAATAATATGAAATGGAAAATAAATATTATGTTTTCCCGCTGAAAGTGGCAAAGACACATTATTCAATGGCACTAGACTATCAACAAATTGTATACGATTAATTCAATACCTTATCCAGTGGTTTTAGAATATTGTCAAATTTTCCAGGAAATATTTCACTGTATTATACCTTATTTACCGGTTCTAGAATATTGTCAAATTTTCCAGGCAATACTTCACTGTATTATGCCATATTCACTGGTTCTAGAATATTGTCAAATTTTCCTGGTAATATTTTACTGTATTTTGTCATATTCACTGGTTATAGAATATTGTCCAATTTTCCAGGAAATATTTCACTGTATTTTGCCGTATTCACTGGTTCTAGAATATCGTCAAATTTTCCAGGTAATATTTCGCCGTATTCTTACACAATGCCGTATCACTGGACTGCTTTCGTATCGGAGACGGTGTGACGACGCGACTAGTAGGGCTTCCGAAGGAATTGCGTCTCCGCGATTTGGTCAGGTGCTGCTCCAAGGGAGGGAAGCGCTCCAGGAGTTTCCGGACCTCGGGGTTGATGCTCGCACTGCCACCCCTCCTGAAGACGACCACGCCCACGATGACAAGGAACAGGAATTCCATGGTCGTCCACATTAACTGTCTGTCCATCATCTGTAAACACAACACAGAGGATAGAAAACGATCATATGAAAACACATGGAGGATATAAGGTGACCACTTTCTGCTGTCATTTAAATACTCCAGGAAAACGTTTGGTAAAGAAATCATTTCAACAAAACACATTTTAATAGTCTTTATTAAATTTTGGAAATGGAATGTGATCATTCTTCAATATAGTTAGAGGGTGATCATTATTCAATATGTGTGGAAGGTGTGGAAGGTGAAAGGTGATCATTCTTTTCATGTCAGGGAAATTCGAAGGTGATCATTCTTCCACAGCAGTGAGTGGTTAGTTTGTCTGTTTTCTGTTACATTTTCTCAAAATAAGTTCAACTCACATTTTTTGTTAGATTGTCCATGTTCATAGCAAGTTCGGAGACAATAGTGGTCAGATTTTCTATTCGAGATTCTAGTTTGTCGAGTTGATCTTGTTGTTGCGAATCCTGAAACAATAAAAAAAAGCGTCTCTTAGTAGTCATGCAAGGTTCATATTTACACCCTTGTTATTTAGTACCGTATGTTTTATTTGTTTATTGTTTTTTTTTAGAAAAAGATTAATTGAGGTTTATATCCGCATTCACGATTTGTTCACTTACATCATGGCTTGTAAATTTAGTTCTGAATGTTGCAGTAAACCTGCGAGCACCAGCTGGTACAGAAAGACAAAGGATGACAACTGCAGAGTGTCATGGTACAGACACCAAGCACATACATAGTAACAGACAATTGTGATTTCATAGAGAAAAGAGCCAGGGGTCTGGGCCCCAAGCCACATCCAGATTCAAATAAACTGATCCCTGGACGAATAAATGAGCATATTTTGACAGATCCGTGAAAAATTGCAACGCCTGCAGTGTAAAACTCACTCGAATTTCAGCTTTGTTGGTAATATTGGTGAAGTGTTGAATGGTCTTGTTCATGAGCTTCACCATGTCCTCCGACTGCTTCTTGAACCTGTGACTCAACTCGTCCAGAAACCTGTAGAAAGAAATCGAATGATGTTAAACAACATAAATTGATGCCGTGATTCAATAGGTTAGACTGATGCTCGAATTTGTTTCATAAATATTGAAATAACTTCATGGAGATTTCGGTTGGCTCCTATTTTGATGAAGTACAATATAATTGAGGTGTAAATTAGAATTACCTAAAAAAATATAGAAATTCAATAATTAAAAAGAAATTACTTCGATATATTCAAGACAATTTCAACGCGGTTCAAAACCCATACCTGCTACTCAGCGAAACATTCAACTCGAGAGCTTTAATCCGATTGGTCAATCTCATGATGGCGGTCTCCCTTTTCGCCATGGGCGACATTGGCACCGGTACCAAATCCGGAGTCTTGTGCTTGTTGTCAGTGATATTCTGAGCCTTTACCACCTGAAGTGAGGCTTCTGAGTCCTCCGTTCCAGAGGCCTTGACCCCATTGGCCTCCTTGACCTCCTTGACCTCTTTGACCGCCTCGACCTCCTCCAGTTCCTCCTCAGTGACGGATGCCGAGACCCTCGTGGGCAGCGTGTCTTCGGTGGTCAGAATGGAGGCTGGTGTCGGGTCCACTTTACTGCTGATTAGAACCTTATTGACCTCAGTCTTCTGGACATCCTTGGACAGCTGTTCCGTGTCCAACACCGGGGTCTGGGACACCGAGAGGGACTCTTCCGAGAGGGTTGGTGTGCTGGGTTCGAGTCGGGTGTTCGAAGAACCCTCCTTCTCCTCCTCCTGCTTCTGTTCAGTCAGATCTGGAGGTTCTTCAGACCTCGGGGTCGACTTTGCCTGTGTCTCTTCAGATTCGGGTCGAGATGATACGGTCGGCTTCGTTTCTAAAGCGTCTGGAATTTCAGGAAAGAAACGACTGGCTATGACCTCTATGGAACTGGACTGGATCTTCTCAGATGATGTTTCCGGTCGAGTGGACGCCTTCTCTGGATCGACAGACTGAGGCAGAGTCCGCTTGGACTTGGAAGCTTTGGGAACTTGACTCACAGAACCATCTCCAGCCGTTGTCAACACTGAACTAGACGAGCTCAACACGCTATCACTTTTCTCTATGTCCTTGCTCATCTTGGTGTGCTCTTTGGTCTCACTGCTTCGAGAGTCTGCGCACGCGGTCATGTCATCTGATTGAGTGGCGGTCGGCTCGGGGAGGTCAATGGAACAGGTATGTGAGATGTGGTTGTTTAACATGGTCTGGATGAAGGAACAGATCATGCGATGTGGGTTGGTGTTGTTACGGGCGGAGGGCGTCCTGCACTGAGAGGGGTCAGAAACAGGGTCAAGCAGCGTCACAAATCTGTTCTTTGTTTTCACTTGGTCCTCACTAGGGATTTGTTCGTTGTCCTGGAGTTTGGTCACTATGGGAATATCTGAAAAGTGTGATACAATGTTAACCCTCTCCCTGCTGGATTAGGCACATATACACTATACAGCTCTTTATGGCATCTGTGGTTGCCTCCAGCATGGAGAGGGTTAATCATTCCATGTTATTTGGATATAAAGATAACATAAAATAAAATATTACATTTATTGCCTAAAATGGACTCAAACAGGATCTTCATTTATAGAAAAAGACACAGAAGTGAATAAATTACACCATGAATAGTAATTCAATTCGTCATGGCTTGTTAATATACCTACATGATACAAGTCCACTAGTGTGCAAAACTCAATTTTCAAAACAATTTTCATCTTGATAAACAATTTATTTAGATAATTTTGTTGCGATGTTTTCATGCATTAAAGTGTATTCTTGCAAATATAGCTCAAATGTAATAAATGTATTAAATTTGTGGGCAACCCACAGTTATACAAGGAACAGAACAATATCACTAAGGGGCTGCTCCTTTCTAGCTGTTCTGTCTGTACTTTCTGTCCAACGTGTTGATCCTTGGTAACTATGCACGCGTCGGACAGAAAGTACAGACAGAACAGCTAGAAAGGAGCAGCCCCTATCACAACAGACAAAATACCCTTGACAGTCTTTGGTATAGCGGTTGTGGAAGCAACGGGAACATGTACAGTTGGAATGTTCTTTGGAACATTGGCATCACGGTCGTTTTCAGACCTAAACACACAGATAAGATATGATTATTGCAACAAATATAATTCCATTTATTAACATGCACACTGACATTTCGTTGACCTGTAATAGTATAGCTGTCATGCTGTACCTCCAATGGATTATATTTCAGCTCACTGTAGAAGAAGAAGAATCTCTATTTTACATCAGATATGTGGATAACAAAAAAAACGCTAGCTCGGTTAAGCTATTATTCCGACAAATTTGTATTATTTGTGACGCAGACCTTTTAAAGGGGTATAACCACATCTACTTTCAATAGGGATCGAATGAACCACAATAATAAATTCATAAATAATGTTTATCGTTTTGTGTTTTAGAATATGAAATTTGTATTACCGGGGAAAAGTGTCCGGTATTTTCTATTGTAAATGTGAAATAAATTCAAATTTTTCTTAGTATAATTTCATGCTCTAGCTCAAATTTTATACAGAGAACAAAACTTCTGACTCAAAAAATGGTTCTGTAATCTTGGGGCCACGTGTGATATAAGCTCAAATTATCAGTTGGTAGAGCGATGGACTCAGGTTCCAATTCCAGGATTGGATTCTCTTATGTATTTATCTGCAATGTTTTCAGGCATGGAGCGTGGAGCATATATACACTGTTACTGTACACTACTGAGGTGATTATCCACAGACAACTGCTTCAACTTACTTATCCGTCTCTGGCACACATGGAAGTAGACGACCATCGGCAGAAAAATTCCCCTCAGTGTTCACAGCATCATCCACCATCACTGAAACACGAGCGACGTACACTTGATTACATAGTATTACAACACCAGGGTTCCACTTAGGTTTCAATTTTTTAGAGTCCCGGGGACGCATGTTGATAAAGTGCGTCCAAAGTTGCAATTTTTGCGTATGGGACGCAGGATTGCGCGTTCGGAGAAACCCTGCATAGTATTACAACACTCTCACCAAAGCTGCTAAATACCAGCCACCCTCACTCACTCTCATTTCTCCACTTGTTAAAGGCATAATATCACAGTTGATAGTCCTGTATAATCGGACAAACGAATATCGATCTGAGACTAATTACGCTTGATTTATCCACCCAAAAGTTGTTATTTACTGATGTAAACCAGCACTCGATAGTTATAAAACAAATCATATTTTATATTAAATAGGGGAACGTTCTGCTATTTATCTTGTCTTGGATGTATCACTGTTCTAAGAACCAATGTTCGAGCAAGCAGAGTTATGTCCCTTTGCATAATACATAAAGCGCTGTTGGCCGTATTTGATTTAAACCTGACTAAGAGTCGCAGAGGGGTTGCAGTGAAGATTTGTCAAACACACAGCAGTGGAAAGCTTTTTGGAAGTACAAACATGATTTTATGTATGTCAAGTGAATGTACTTCGTAGTTATAGCTAAGAACTAGTCCAAAACAACCATAAATATCTGTGATATTATGCCTTTAACCCTCTCCTGCTGAAGGCAAGTTAACTTGCCCGATCACATGCAGAAATAGAACACTTTGATTTTATTCAGCAGGGAGTAGGTTAAGCTACTTATCAAGGTTGTAATATAATAGAATATTTTGTAAATGTAGGCCTCAGGCCCATGTACAGTTGTAGTTCACATACTTATGGAAATTACATAAAATAATGTTCAAGTACAGCGACAGAAAGTTGTGATTTCATCAGAAAACTAGCCTGGGGTCTGGAGGCTGCAGGCGCCAAGCCATATCCAGTGCAAATAAATTGGCCCCTGGACAAATAAATCAGCAGATTTCCATGGAAAAGTATACCATGCGAAAATTTTATTGTACTCGCATTACATGTGGGACATCAGTTTATGGTTAGTGAGTGGATTATTGTTTTACGTGACAGCAGGAGTCTTTCATCCATACATGTTATCAGTCAGTTAATGGTTGAAGGATCCCACCATAGGAGTGCTTTGTTATTACAGAAAACATGGACGCACCAGCTGGTACTGGTGATTCAAGGATGATGACTGCATTACATGTTGCAGAAAGAAAGTTTAACAACCGTGAACATTGATGCCATACACCGTGACACTTTTGTGGTGCAGCATTTCTCATGGTTCAATACTCAAATAGGTTTCAAGCATTAATATTACAGTGCTCCCTCGATATAATGCTGAAGTTGGGGTCCATGACATGCCACCCGTGTTATAATAATCGCGTTATATCAACGAATATAATTGGAGGAATTTTGTTTTAAATTTTATTTATTTTTTAAATGGGGTCCACAATGGACCCCGCGTTGTATCCGAATCCGCTGTGCATCGAAGGGCGTTATATCGAGGGAGCACTGTATTATTGTAGAATAGACTTACCATTGGCTGTGTCCGGAATTTTTCCTCCCTCTTCAACCTGAAGGACTCTCTTCACCAGGTTCATGACCGTATCTACAACAATACAATTTAATCACATTACAATAAAGGCTACATGAGAAGATTCTTAGGCTCAAATGTTTTGGTGGGGTTTTTTTAATATTGGTTTTAGATATACACTTTCAAAGACTCTTTATGCAAGATAATTTAAAGAAGCATAATAAACATGAACTGTAGAACTGTACCTTTAGCACTCATGAATAAATTCTTTGATAGGTCCTTATTCTCTTCTTCATCGCCAATTTGAACTATGACTGAAGTAAAAAAGATAGATACGATATTATACAGGCAATAAGCATAAACTCTCAGAGGGTGTCACCTGGGGTGCGTTCAAAGACGCAAGCGGCTGACCAAACTAGCCACTGTCTCAAGAGTCGTAGTAACCATACATGAGACAGGGAACCAGTTTAGCTAAGCGGCTTACTCAGCGCTTGCATCTTTGAACGCACCCCAGATGATCTTGTAACCATTGTGATTACCGTATTTGACGTATTAAACGCCCTGCTGCAATAAATACTATTTTAATAAATTATAATATTTATCGTACCAAATAATTGCCTCCATTTTCAAACTTACCGTACTTCTATCAGATATTTAATCGGCAAAAGAGAATTCAATCGACCAACAAGTCTGACAGGTCTAGTCACACGTCTATAACGGACCTGGGTATTGATGACAAGGTTAGGTTTACTACTGTAACTTTAGGGTTGACCACGTTGTTTATTTCGCATGAAAGTAGAGCTATTATCTCCCCGCAAAATTACCTCCCTTGATGTGTTATATTTTACATTGAAATTGAAGGCTTCAAATTTGAAGCAAACGTAAAATATAACAAGCAATTTGTGTTTCTTTCTGACTTTAATAATCGCTCCCCAGTATCAGTTTTTTTAATGCCCTGGGCGTATAATACATTGAATACGGCGAGTGAGTGAATATGGAGTTTTTGAGTTTACCGTTGCTGCAGGAATCTTTCACTCATTTGTGACCATTACGTTGAATACAGTACTAATAAAATAAATCTTACCACTATCCTCTTCATGGTTTGCAGATTGTATCTCTTCAGGATTGTCATCATCATCATCAGCCATTGGAACGCCGAACACCCTGCAGATTCAAGAAAACACCTTCTTAACTTCAGGGTAATTTTTAGCAGTGAACCACTCAAAATTTGGTAGTTGTTTTGCTGGCAGGAGAGCTTAAATGAATCCAGCATTTACAGAAAAACCGAACTGGCCAGAACGTCTGCAGATGAGACAACTCTAATGATGCAAATGGAAAGAGTGAATTATCAGGGCTGATCGTTTTGCTATCGGCTGGCCTGACAAGGCAAACCCTTTGACCCCGTTGACCCGAAAAAAACTAACTCGATTTGCCCAATTTCCACGTTGTGGGCACGCCCTCTTTGCCGCTTACTAGATACCGGCAAGCAACCAGCTGATATAGCTTATATTCCAAATAGTGGGCAAATCAAGCGCGTTTTTCGGGTCAACAGGGTCAATCGGCTGCCGATTGGGGGACAGCCGGTAGCAAAACGAACAGTCTTACAAAGTTTGACATCACAGAGGAAATATTTCACGTCACTGTTTCACAAAGCTAGTACAATTCGTAACAGCCACAAACCTGAAGAGGGTGACTGGACAAAAGTGTTCACTGCCATAGTGGTTGAGGAGCTCCACCTTGACAAACTTCACAAAGTGCTGGTCGTCTACGAGGAAACTCTGGGGAATCTTCTCCTCCAGCGCTGTGTACTCCCCCACTTCACGCCACTCCTTGGCAGGATATCTACACATACCCAAATATGTCATCTATGGATTCCAGCAAAAATATTTCTAATAAATCCAGATACAGTGCTCCCTCGATATAACGCCCTTCGATGCACCGCAGATTCGGATACAACTCGGGGTCCGTGGACCCCATTTTGGCATTTAAAAAGAAATAATAATACAAAATAAAAATTCTTCTCAAATTATATTCGTTGATATAACGTGGTATTATAACGCCGGTGGCATGTCATGGACTCCCAACTTCAGCGTTATATCGAGGGAGCACTGTATATTGAAAAATATCATTGGTATTATATGACAAATAAATTAATTGATATTTCAACTCCAAAATCAATGAGAAATTAACATGTCCTACCTGTCGCTCACTAGGACACGAAATGTCTTCGGATGGGAGGAAAATAGCTCCAGACTGGCAATCTCCACATTTTTAACCTGCACCGGCTCACACAGCTCTATAGTGAACCTAAAACACAGCAAGCAGTCAGAGTAACTGAACCACACAGAATCCACGTAAAACCTGCACAGGCTCACACAGTTCTATAGTGAACCTAAAACACAGCAAGCAGTCAGAGTAACTGAACCACACAAGATCCACGTAAAACCTGCACGAGCTCACACAGCTCTATAGTGAACCTAAAACACAGCAAGCAGTCAGAGTAACTGAACCACACAGAATCCACGTAAAAC
>JAVCKZ010064113.1:0-14906 GCA_034780755.1 Lepetodrilus elevatus
GCGGCGACGTGTGTTTATCCCGAAAAGGAAGACGTCACTGCTAATTTCGCGCATGCGCACTCGCAATTCCAATCTGGTTTATAGTCAAGCGCTGCTTGTCTGTTCTGTTCTGTCGGTATGACTGTATTACTCTGTATTGTATGCGTGTATATCAGTATGTGTCCAGAACGTTCTTCAACCAGCAGAATCGATCTTGCCAGTGCTATATGCATGCGTGTCCTGTTGTTTCCATGTAATTATCATTGTTAATACAATTGCTGATGTGTCCATAATGTGTATACATAACGCACAATACACCTATGGGTCTATAGCTCATATATAATACCAGTGTGTCACATGTCTGATGTGACTAGACACGAATCTGTTTTAGGCGAAGTCCGCCTTGGTAATGCTAGATAATATACCAGGGTCTGATTTATTGAAATAAGTATCAGTTTAACGTAATTCTACGAATGCCAATGATGAACACGGGACATAGACTGATCTAACAATGTCGAGGATCCTAGCATACAAAAGTGTAATTGTTCAGCTTTATCTACAATCAATATGCAGTCTAGACTAGAACCGGATGTGACTTATTGGTCTTTCAATGGTATTCAATATAGTACCAAACTGTGGGCATGGCGCACTCAATTTAGCAAGTGTCCAATATACCAAACTTCCATTCCAAACCATCACCATGAACGTCTCAGAACGAGTAGGTGACCGTGGCCAATGTTTTACTGATGATCACATCGGGGCCTTCACATGGCTTGTTCCAGTAGAGGCTGGTAATGTTACACATGTTTAGCTCGCATTCTATATGTATGCAACAGCTTTACATGATTAGCTAGGTGCAAAATTATCTGTATAATGAATATACGTTAACAGAAGATCAAATGCTTCTTGGCACTATAACATTAACTACCTGTACTTGAACTGGTCCATGAAGATTACATGCAGCTATTGATGTATACGTCCACCAGCTGCCTTGCCTCGCGCATGTGTGGAGCTCATATGTCGCTATAATAGGATATGTTGGAGGAGTTTTGAATGTCCTATTACTATATACATTAATAGTGTAGTCTATATTATAGTGGGAGCTCTTAAGTTCGTATTACTGTATGTTGACATGGACGTAGTGCTAGTATTAACCATGAAGTGTGTCCACTAAATGACGAACGTCATACACTCAAAGCACTGTGCTTCTTTGTAACACGACGTCCTCCATTGCGGTCCAGTCAGACCCCGAGACGTCGCCCCAGAGAACGATGGATGTCGATGTGGAAGTGTTCCGGGGCACAAAAGAAAACCACACACGGATGCGGTTAATAAAACGGTCAGGCTGAACTCTGCTTGTTCTGATGACTGTGACGTGGAGTTATGACGGTCAGTTTGTATGGGGAGCCGAGTCAATCAATGTGGACCCAATGTATGTCTCCGCACCCTGACAGAGAGTGTTTGTCTTCCATCTGGCCCAGTCAGACCCTGTACATATAGATCTACAGTCCCAGACAAAGAACTGACACACATCCTTTATTGTTTCTATACTTTGTAAATATATTGTTTCTTGACACAACAATCCTAATGCAAGATAAGTGCATGGTTTGTGTAAAAAAAAATAGCTCTCTAGATCTTCTGTTTTGCCAATTGAAACCATGACGTAGGGAAGGCAGTTGCACGTCATGTGTGGCCTGTAGAGTCTAGTCTAACATATTGCACGGGGAAACACTGTGTGCAGGAATACTACATGTAGGTTAATTTATTAAGCGTAGCTTATATGCAAACTGAATGTGTAAATATTCTCGAATACGTAAAAGTCAATTGATACAACTTTTATAGTACTGTACGAATTCATCTTACATGTTCTGTAAAACGTTTTCCATATCGAATAAATATCTGTACTGTACTTCGGATTACTGTACTCACTTTACATAATTGGCATGTTTTACGTACATGCATATTTCATTATATTAAAAGTTTGGCGACTTTCATATATATTTAGAATACTTTTCATATTAGGTTTGTACAATGAATGTAATAGATGATTACGCACAGTTGCGGGACAACCATAGAAGAAACTGCACTCTACAAGAAAATTATATTCTTGTCGGACAATTACCATCAAGTAGACCAATACTCGCCAATCCATTGCCCCTGCCCATTCAAGTGGCTAGTACCTCGATGTTTACATTTTACTGCCGCTCCCTTTGTTTAACTTCACCATAGGAGAGTAGCCATGGCCCACACGAGAGCTCTCCAACGACTGAGGTAAAGACGCACTCGTTTCCTGTCATTATGATTTAGTCATTACCAGAAAAAAAAATGAAAGAAGCTAATATTAATGTTAAAACCAATTAACTAATTGCATCCTATTTTATAAGAATAATAAAAATGCGGTGAAAGTATTTTGATTTTGTAATACACCGGAATATTGGTTGGACGTAATAACGTCAGTTTAGTGATGTCTCGTATTCAGTCCTATATGAAGCAGAATGCTATTTTCCTGACGAAAGGTTACGTTCTAGACATGGCAATGGTCGGTGTTAGTCTCTGTGAACTGGACCTACTTCTATGATCAATACGACACAGGGGACCATTGTGTGTCCCATATCGATTGGAAGAAACATTTTGATTAATTCATTCTCGTAACATTTAAGCATTGACAAAGTGCCAAATAATTTAGATAGTAGATATCAAAATACATGTTGTGTTGCCCATGTTGTCCATGTTGTCCATGTTGCCAATGTTGCCCATGTTGTCCATGTTGTCCATGCATATAACTCTAATGATACCACTTTCTTGTCATTACTTCTTTATGTGGATGTGGTCATCATACAATTGCAACACATTCATATAAATGTAAACTAGGACAAGGAACACTGATGACATATTATGAAGATGTATAGACTTCGCTGACTATCTTTGTTTTATAGCCGATGCCACAGATCTGCGACATTCATTATTTACTCACATCAACACAAAAACTCTCCAATAAATCACTCTTCAGCTTCTTCTTGTCCGAGAGTTTAGAGTTGCTTCCCTTACATCGCTTTCTCCGGCTGTTGATCTTAAATACAGTCTAGTACTCGCCAGTCCTATAATCGTATGCTACTATGACATTACGGTAGTTACTAGTATAGCCACATACCTATAACCAACCTGTAAACCAGAGTCATATGCGTGTATATATGTACTTTAATTACGTTTATTAAAATTCATTTGGTTGTATCAGCTTCTTCTTATAAACAAGGTTAAAAAACGTGTAGAATAGGCTATATACACCAGTAGATAACAGTATTTACCAAACAACAGACATAAAGGTATATGGAATCATGCCATCTACGATGAAAACTAATAAATATCTCATTGCAGACATCTGTCAATGCATGGATATGTCAAGATCTACAAAAGCAATAATCCAAACTTCTACACGGTAGTTATGACAATAACCAAGGCCGCTGTCTACAGAGCAATAACTGCAATGTTCCCACAGATAACCTGCCTCTTGGATCAGCTGTTCCAAGGACAGCCTCCCTGTAGCTTACAGTAGAAGTAGTGCTATATAGATGAGTCCAACAGACTTGCGTACTATAGTTGTAGAGAACATCCATGGGAAGACTCCAATGCAGACACTCACTTCAAGTCTGGGGCCCCGTGTCAGGAATGTCTCGTATCCAGTACCAGACTACAACCCTGTCCTTTGTGGCCACGTAGTATAACACTCATCACCTACGACAGGATGACATAATAATCAAATGCTATCTCTCTATCCCTCTCCCTCTCTCTATCACTCTCTCTCTATCTCTATATGTCTATATGTCTCTATATCTCTATGTCTCTCCCTCTATCCCCTCTATCTCCCTCTCTCTGTGCCTCTCTCTCTCACTCTCCTTATCTCTCTCCCCTCTCTATCTATCTCCCTTCCGTCGCAAATGGGTGAAAGCTTCCCTCAGCGACGTTAAACTCCATATCCACTCACTCACTCTTCCTCCCCCTCTCTCTCTCTCTCCCCTCTATCTCACTCTCTCTCTCTCTAATCCACTAATGTTACCATGCACACACACACACACACACACATACACACACACACACATACACACACACACACACACACACACACTCTCACCTAGATCGGCCTCGCGACACGTAACCTCTCACATACCCTCACACACATGTACATACGCGCACGTAATATATTACTTAATTATATATATTCATATGGAATAAAAGGAACATATTTATCTACTATAAAACAGTTATTGTGCACAGTAATGGAAAGCGCTAGTAACATTTAAAGCTTTTTTCTTGAGGTAATGTCATTGATCCGCGGTATCG
Organism: Lepetodrilus elevatus; assembly: GCA_034780755.1. Classification (NCBI taxonomy): domain Eukaryota; kingdom Metazoa; phylum Mollusca; class Gastropoda; order Lepetellida; family Lepetodrilidae; genus Lepetodrilus; species Lepetodrilus elevatus. The sequence goes on from JAVCKZ010064113.1 coordinate 4,318, forward strand.
TGCAGAGTGTGGACAAGAAATAGATAGCCCACAATAAATCTATTGAATTTTTTAACCAATTGCGGGATTTTTAAAGCAATATCGACTTAGTCCAAATTTAGACTACATTACGGTTGTCTTTTTTATCTTTAAAGCTACGAAGCAGTTAAGCGCGGTGGGAATTTCAAGAATCTTTCAATAATGGCATCAAAGTTTCTTCATCTAAGAAAACATTTTAATCTTCAATCGCCGGAAGGTTATTGAATTTTGCTCTTTTTATAAAAAAAAAAGGATATTTCACCTAAAGACGATGTTACAACTTTGAATGTTTGCGCAATACATAGAAAACGATGTTCCTATGAATGTTCCTTTAGTTACCACGAGAAGAGCTGACTTATACCTAGTTACGGTGATGTGTAAGTAAAATAGGAGTCCCTGTCGTTATGTATTGATTGAAGTCTCCTCAGTGTTGTTATGTGAGTGTTACCATGTTCGTATACCGCTGTACTTCATCTTTATGTTATTCAGGTATCAGTTCTAGTTGAAACATACTACTATAACCAGCGTCAGTGTTTGCTACATCATAGCCCCATCCTTCTATCAAGGTACACATATATATGATACTATACTACTTGTGTGCCACACCAGACCAACTATAAAATAACTTTAATGTAGTATTGCGGCTGAATATTCAACTATCTGTACACCTCTGTGTTATCTACGGTGCTTGTAAATTGTTCAGCAATATCACTTGTTTGTGGATGTTATCAGGAACACGTATCTTAACGATGGTGATTAGCTACGATGGTGACCATTAATACTACTCTATCCCAGACATTTACCTTACTTTGATGTATCGTTGATGAATGTTGTGGAACATTTGACATCGATTAAGCCGAGCACGCCTGTTGCCATTCGTCTTCATTGCCATGTATACGTTTTCTTTTGGATTGAAAAATACATAAACAGTTTCCTAATGACTATTTACAGCAAACTGGCAGCCTACTGTTATTAATGAATATACAGTACATAAACTGTGAATTGAATTGAATAGTCTATTTCCGTACAGAGACCATGCGACCCGTTGTACATTACAAAATAATAAGCAAACTGGTATTTATAATAGGGACGTGTATGCCGTGGTACAGTGAAGACTACAGAAAGATAGTTACATGTACATAGTGCACAAGCCAGCGCATTAGTGCTCGAAAGAAACAAAGAAAGAAACAAATGCAGGTAACTAGTCCTCATGGTGTAAGACATGCAATTACATATGTATATGTATTCTACAGACGCCACGCATCAGCCGTGGCTGGCTGCCAGACGTAGCATCCAAATAGTACAAAGTTACTTGTACCTATTCCAGTAAATATACAGTGATGAACTATCAAATACTATGTTTAGCATTTAGTCTCAATTAATTACCATCATTTATCCACTGTCTGTCCAAGCAAACCTACAGGCGAACCTACATCTGAATTCTTTCCACGTTGTGGTGAACAGTTGTCGTTACTGTGTGGAACATTCGATTGAAAACTGAAGTAAACTACCAGGACAGTCTCGTTATAACACGTTTAAGGAATTATCTGTGAACGTGATTGAACTCTTTATCGCACCAAGACGTGCACGGGTGTCATTGCTGTTACAAGGATGCACTGCTATCTGTTATTAAAGTGACGGCAACTCGATGCCATTATCTCAGCATTACTGGTTTAACTCTGGTGCAACTCGTCTGGTTTTTACCTCACACTCCGTCTTCCTTTAAGTGGTCGGGTCATGTTACCTAAACGGATGTTTGTTGTGATTCCGTTAAGCGTTGTCAATGTAGTTATTGTGTGGCAGTTTCACAGAATATAGTGGTAACATCGTTTCTTTAAGTGTTATCAAAGTGTATGAAAGAGACACCGACACTAATTTGTAAAGTTGAAAGGGGAAAATAAACACGTTAGGAATTTGGAAATACTAAACACAATGTTACTGGAGCTACGTTGTTATATATTATACACAGGTTACATACATGGAGTGGGATACTGCACATCGAAATAGTGATGTTTCTCAATTTTATTTTCAAATGTGTTACTACATGTACGGTTGATGAACACACACATGCTTCTATATAGAAGGTACCAACAGATGGTACAAACCTGCACACCTCGGCAAGCCCGTACAAATACTAATCTACCAAGACATATGCTCCAGCCTGGACTGGCGAATCCTCACATTAAATCTGGCAAGTGGCGGAAATGAGTTGCATCTTATGGACGTAAACTTGATCTGCACCCCGGATCTTCATGCGCAGCATATTCTCCATACATACTGTTACAGTGTAAGTTTGACCTTGATTGTCAATTATTCTCCTCTGTAGTTTAATTAATCACAGAACAGAACAGCTAAGTAAGTATTTGGTGGAACACCAGTGGATGTACAACGTGTTGGTGTTGTCGCTTGCTAATGTTCCTCGTCGTGTGTCTTGTACCGAACACATCTGTTTCTACAAATGTAAATAAACTGATACAATGTATAATGGACTGATAGCATGGACCATCAACTGATAGTGCAGATAGTTAATTGATAACGTGGACAGTCAACTGACATTGTGAACAATCAATTGATAGCGTCACTAATCATCTGATAGGATGAGTTCTCAACTGATAGTGTGAACAATCAGCTGATAGCGTATAAAATCAATCAACGTGGACAATCAACGATTTACTGACAGCTTGCAAAACAAACTGGTGGTGAACATTCAACATAGTTTGAACAATCACCTGATATCGCCGACATACTGTGGAAAATGTCCTGACAACATATTATTCCAATCGGTTTTACATGTCTTCCTTTAGTAAATTACATATCATCCGGGGATCAGGACCTCTTTCTTCTGCTCAGCCACGTGTCTCATTCCCACCAGTCAGTGTTGTGTTCGTATGCTGTATACTACTTCCGGTTTATTGGCCCGTGTTCGGGTCATATACTATAGTAGGATATGTAAGTACTCTGTGGGTGTCGTCACGTAAGTAGTCCGCCCATTCACTCACTGTGCCGTAACAAGTACAGAATTCTAAGGCGGCTAACAAGACAACACTGTTCAGCAACATGCACTACGAGAGGGTGGACTATCCTTAACACCAGAACATATACAAATTAAGCCTCATTCACGACAAATCAGTTCCCCGTGATCAATGACAACAATAAATGTAATTTCCAGAGCGACGTCTGCAGGCACTCGAGTGCAGAGTGCACATGAGCCAATTCCTGCCAATATTAGCTGCTGGGACAAATGTGCCGCCTCTAATAAACACTAATGAGAAGAGGGAATTGCCATACATAGAACCACGCGGAGTCACGCGGTGACAAAGTCAGTTGTTGTACCAGTAGTACTTTTGTCTAGGAACTCCGTACACCGCATGCTGGCTGTAAAGTCACGGTGAGAGTTCGCACATGACATGCATATCGTTCTTTCTCTAACTATTACCGTTACCACACACGGTTACATTGCTCAGTCCATGCACAGATACAGATCTCTTATTGGAAGGTTGTGTAAATATGCCAAGTGTTGGTAATTGACTATGGACTTCCTAAAGCTGCACTTGGGGATATTAAATATTGAAATGGGTCTGGAGGATCTTTACAATTAAATTGCTGGGGGTTTTATGGGTCACATGTTTTCACGAAAATCTATGTAAATGATGGATGTTATTGAGCTTGTCTGGGGGTAAATCGAATAGAAACACCCGGAGTAGTCAGGTACATGCATGTCTATGTGTGTACCATCCCTATACAGACGGCGGGGCATTGCATAGTGAACAATCTTGTTATAGTAGTGTATTTAAAGATGTGTTCAATACCAAGAACAGTCAACGGATGCACATGGCTCTGGGTGTTGCATTCAGCTTAATGTGTTAGGTAAGCAAGTGCTGTGGCTGTGCCAGTGTGGGAGTCGAACATGTTAATTAATACGTGTCTAGTTGGGCACAGTAACAGTAGACAGCGCCTTGTTGTCCTACTTCCTGGTCTGATCATGACAGGCCACGCTTCCATAAGTGAATGAGGGGAAATGTCCGTGTAATGTGCACTCCAGAGTCATAAATGTATTACGTGTTATAGCTTGATTAGAAGGAGGATTCTATTTCGTTTTATTCGCATTAGTTATTTTATACTGGTATTCTCAACGTAATAACATTACTTCATGGTCAAATATCACAATTTTATATCTATGTTATAACCCTAGGAATATGAAGCATATAACATAACGCACAAACCAAACCCCTATCATTGTTTTAACTGGCACTGCACACGCAACGTGCGGACTCTTTCAAATGTGATTGTCTGTAAATGACACCACTCTGTTCTGCCAGAATTAGTTTACACGACCAGCGTCCCACCATGACCGTCTCTTCTTACGATGGATAGCACACGTTTCCCTCGTTCCAAATAATTAGATTATTTCTGTGCAATAAATTTGATATTAAACTCGTTCAAGTCTCAGTCACCGTTATGTCCTTCGTGAAATGCTGCTCTCGCCGAACTTGTAGCGTAGCGGGATACCGCGAGAGTTAGCCTATGAGGTAGATGATAACACGTAATAATATCCGTTATTACTGTCAACTTCGTGCGTATGTATGTCAGGGGACATAGGGTGTGTGTTAATGTCCGCGCGTGTGCACGTGTGCGGAGAGTTGATGCAGGGTATCGTTTTTCGAAGCTCTCATAAGGACTCTCGTAGCCATTTCTAATACATGGGGATCGTGCACTTTAGAGAGCGCTATTTTCTCATTGTGGATATGAGAGCTTCGAGAAACGATACCCTGGTTCGCATCATGAATTCTATAAAACGAAATCATTTTGCTGTTTTGCTGTTTTGCCATGGTTATTTGTATAATATATGTTGTACCCCATATGCCAAGGTTTTGGGCCTGAGTGAATAATTAATGGTTTTATTCTGACTATCCCTTACAACACTATCATCTGTCGAGTTCAATATAAGTAGGCCTATGCCATTGCTAGTCTACTGTGCATTGCATCATGTGTCCACTTCGGTGCAGATGCGGTACCGTCTTTACCCCTGACCTAGTTCTAGTACAAGACTTGGAGAACACGTCCGCTATTGACTGGGGAGTGGAACCAGTACTATCATACACTGTAGGTACAGCAAGTACAGATTGCTATCTAAATCCACAGATGTTTATGTCATGTTATTGAATTTACTGTACTATGGAAGCCTATTTATGCCACTTTAGTTATTTGCGTTCAAGTAGCGCAAACATCGTATCTGAGCTACAACCTGTTGCTGTTTTACAATGATTGTGTATTCATTGTAAGACTACGATTGTTGGATCGATATATAGATGGTATATGTATGGTATATTTGACTGTCTTATATTAATACTTTTATTATTGGTGTTATATAGTATTGTGATACTAATATAACTATGGGATATTCTATTGGTTATCAATGGCATGATGTCTTCAGAACATTTGATCTGAAAGCAATATGTGATGTGATTAGATTTACAAATTGTTAACTGAAACACAGTCCTAAAAGAGCTGTATTTTATGAGCGTGGCTTATTTATTTTGAACAGGTTTGGTTTAGCATATATTAGTCAATCAGGATGCTGGAAACTTGGATAATATATTTTATTTCTGGCCGCATTGCCTGCGTCGCTATGAGTCGTCTATCTCGTACAATCATAAGAGGGAATATTATTTTAATATATTTGCAACAAACGTATCCACCCTAACTTAGATTCCTTTGTAAAACTGTCATCAATTATTGTATCTACAACCTGCAACAGCGGTGTTCTTATCAATGCTGTGCTACGATTAAATTCACACTTGACTGAATAATAATAGCTGTATGGCCTGACTTTGAAACAGCAAGCCAACCGTCGCTTCCAAAGTAGGACCAGCTGTTCCATCAACCCCACCTCGGGTCCTCGCCCCGCCACACAGACAAAACAGTGAGGTGTTCAATATCGAAAAACATACAAGCACCGACTTCAGGCGTATTTACCGAGCAGGGACGAGGCCTATGTTTCACGACTGTGTCGTCTTGTAGTCTGAGACTAACTCAGGCCGTACGCCATGTCTTACCAAGGAAATGACGTAAATCTCGACGTACGCCCGGACTACGGATACGATCAGTTCGTGAAACGCAAACTAAATACATTTTAAATGCGTTGTGCCAGTTGTAGAGAGGTGCAGACCTTGCTTAATTTATTTTCGTTAGTTTTTGTTTTATTTTTGTGCGGCTTCATTTTATTTTTTAATTTCCTTATTTGTAATGAAGCCTTTAATAAATGGAATAATTAGTATGTAATGCAATGGTAGGCTGAGTAAAATCGAAACTTTTCTATAATTTAGATAATACAATATTCATGTTTCCTATGTCCACTGAATGGAAATGTAACTTAGTATACACATTTGGACGTAACATATAATTGAAATCTACTATTGTTTGCCTATAATCTAATGTTCTCATATTTCTTCAGATGACGTGGTACAGATGAGGAACTATTTATTACTATTTGCCGTATATCTCTGTGTAGTCTTATTCCCGGATAGCAGTCAAGACAGATGATTATTTCATTGCGTGCATTGATTCCGATGGAGTGCTGTATACCATGGTGGTCGCCAGACGTCACTGCCATCTGCTCCAGCGAGGTCCTGTGTGTTTACCCTCAGTGTGGAGGGCGGCCAGAGCTTTCTCAAAGTGTTTAGTACACAGCTGAAGGGAGCCTCAGTTAGCTGTTCAATAGCTACACGTGCACACCGTTCAATAGCTACACGTGCACATCGTTCAATAGCTACACGTGCCCACCGTTCAATAGCTACATGTGCCCACTGTTCAATAGCTACACGTGCCCACTGTCACGTGCCCACTGTTCAATAGCTACACGTGCCCACTGTTCAATAGCTACACGTGCTCACTGTTCAATAGCTGCACGTGCCCACTGTCTCATTGTTTAATAGATACACGTTTCCATTGTTCCCAGTTTTTACAACAACAAAAAATTGGGAAATATACAGTAATCGTCACGTGAGATCTATATATTATTATTAAGATGCAACAAAAATGTCATTAAAGAAGTGTACATTTCTTATTATTTTATTAAAAATAATATTAACGACACATTTTTACTTATAGACACGAGTCACGCCATAGTGTTTGAACACGACTAACTTTTCATTCAAACATTATATATTTGTAAGACTATAGAATTGTGTCGTCTATAGAGAGCTTACCGAGCGATATCTACATTCATGGAAAGCGCCCTTGTTATTCACTCCGTCATGTTCTGATGTTAATTATATGAGAGCAGACTCATGGTTCGCTTGATCTGTAATCCCAGAAACTGTGTCAATCAATACTATTTAACTCTGACTCCGACTTGTTATTACCAAAACATGAAAGGAATCTGCAGCAGACTAACGTATTTTGTGTAGTTATGATATGGAATGTAGGAACTGCTGACAGTATGTGTGTCTGTATGCGATGCTGAAACCCTGTCACCCTAGTCTGTAGTGCCTGGTCTCAAGAAGGATTCATTTGGTAGTGTTTACATTGTCTGCTGGTTAATTATAACTTAATCACAATAATTTGTTAGTTGTTATATTGTCTGCTAGTTAACTATCACTTAATCACAGTTTTGTTTTGAATGAGTGCTCCGATTGTTTCATAAGTAGGCGTTTATTTTTGATAAAGTGATTTATATTGGGTACCAAAAAATATATGATAGTTACATGAAAAAAAAACAAACATTTTAACATTACTCATGTTGTCATTTTAATATTGTTTTTTGTTTGTTGCTCCTCTATTGGTGGTTTCATACAAGTAATATTCCAGGGACGATCTTTGTCAGTTGGTTTACTTGTTCGAGATGAGCGATAGACAGAGCTAAGAGGTTATATAGTCATGAAAACCAAACTTGTGGAATTACGATATTCTAGCACTGCGGGTAATCTGTGGCGTACAAGTATTCCTACTGACTGCTGCCTTCCCAGCGAGGTGAGACTGTGGCAGCATATTGCCCCACGTGGCCGCGCGAGACTGCTCACCTATGTGATACAGCGCACTGCACACCGGCTGCTCCCAGCCGTGTTTTCCTTGAAGCCAGATCCCAGACAATACTCTGGCAACTCTTCCCGGACACGCGCGGTCCACGTCTGAATCAACATAAAATAGATACACATATCTCCGAGTCTCGTTACCAGAGCTAAACAGTTCACATCCAGTTAACTGACTTTGAGGCTAGCAAGCACGTGCTGTCATGGGAACTATAAACTTTACAGGAAGTTCGTTGGCGCATGCGTACTAGGTTGCTTGACATACAGAACAACAACCGACCTTAAAACCTGTGGTATGGGATTATGGTGACTTGGCCGTGTGTCTAGGGAGGGCGATGGTGCACTATGCAGGGCGGAAGTCCAGGAGTACTAGTGGCGATCATTGCGGTCATCGTACGAATGGTTATCTGTATGGTTCACGATGAGAGAGGTAAGACGATTTCACCTACATCCTCATTCCCTCTCTTTCTCCCCTCCACCATTGATTCCTGTTATCACGATGATCAGGCTTCTCTCGCCCGGCTTTTCTCGTCAGAGCCCGCTGCTGCTGCCCCTAGAAGAGAATCCCCATCTCCTGACGCTTGTATCCCCTGCCCTCTGTCTTTGACCTTACCACCTCCTGCCACCTCCTACCACCTCCTGCTACCCCCTGCCACCTCGTGGCCCCCTGTATACACCTCCCACCATTGCAGTCAGAGCCGGGATAACTTGTAGTACTTTCACTGTTTGTTGCAACACAGTAAGCACAGGCGGTTATATGCATGTTCCACTGAGATCGATTGTAGCCCTCCCCGAGTTCAGGGAGTCCCACGGTACGATACGATTTCAAACCGAGAGGGAAACTAATATTGTCGTGAATAGGTTCGCTGATTCCTGTACAGACCACTACATTGCCTTACACAGTGCCTTGCTTGATAGTAATACAGTGTCTAGATACTGAAGCAAACTGAACAAAGCTTTAAGCCTTATATATGCGAGTGTATTTGAGTGTAATCTCATAGTCGTCCCCTTTCACATGAATCCATAGAACAAAACTTGGCTTGTTCCACAGACGCAGCTACAGTTATTAGCCGATATTGTGGCATGCGTCAACTTCATACCGACAGGTTTCCTTGTATGACAAACGGGTGTGGTTTTGATTTGTTTGAGCACAGATGATAGCATTAATTAATAATGCCAGAAATGAACAGATATTGTGTTTAAAGTGTTTACCTATAAGTATGTATCACTTGATTTGTGAACCCTGGTATATAGAAATTGGCGAGATCAACCTCTGTATCGTAAGTTCCTCAATCATCTCCATTCCTTCTATGAGACAATACGTATACTACTGCCGCCAGTTACCAGCCTCTGTCTATGTATAGCTTAACTAGACTCTCTGCGAGCATCTCGTGTACATACTCCGTCAACTAACTGAAGAGTTTTCATTAGGACTGTAAACAATCCAAGATATGAACTATGTGATGCCCTGTCAACTGAATTATGAGGTTAATAAGTTGCAACATTCTCGAAACTGTAAAAAACGTATCGTTCTTGCCCATGGGTATGATTTAATGCTAAACAGTCTTCATGGACATATAGCTTTTTTTGTAAATAAAGCAATGCAAAAACAACGAGAATATTCACTGCTATTGCAATGCTATCTTCGTGTTTTGCAAGGTAAATAATGAGTAGACCAACTATTTGAAGTATACCTGGTTATTGAATGTATGTATGTATGTTGATATATTAGTAGCTAAGATTTATCAAACGGATATTTGAGGTTAGATGAGAACATGCATTTTTACAACTCTCACTAACCCTCTCTATCCTATCTTTCCCTCATTCCTCATTCTCCTCGCTCCCTCCCCCTCTCTCTCTATCTACCTCTATCTCTCTCTCCCTCCCTCTCTCTATCTCTCTCCCCCTCTCTCCCTCTCTCTCCCTCTCTCTCTTCCCCCTCTCTCTGAGTATCCCCCTCGCTTTCCCCCCTCTCTCTCCTATTCGTTCTGTGGTCACATATTACCTCGATCTAGTGCCCATGCAAACTATCTAGATTAGATTATAACGAGTATACTGTCTGAACTCGAATGACCCGACTACTTGTGTATTATTGTAACTCTTACATCTGTGTAGACCGGCCGTAGTAGTTTACGTACGTCTCTGGCACTCAGTGGATGGTGCGCGTGTTTCTATCATGTCAGATATATACACGTGCTTTTCTCGCGGCGATTCTGGAAAAGTCTTGGAGTGTGGTGGAATAATACACTGTATATTAATTATATAGGGCGTGATGCCCTCACCTGCTCCGTGTCAAGGACATCATGCTCGTACATTCCCCGTTTCGAAGACGTGATGAACCTGCATTTCCGATGTCGATTATGTTTTCTGTGTCAATAACTTGTGGCACTCAGGTTGTTGACCAATGATGGCATATTCATGCACTTCCGTTTCTGGTGACGTAATGATCTTCTGTACACTGTGTCCAGGAGGTCGTTGCACGACGCTCTTGTAGTGCTACAATAGTTGTAACTGGGCTCCCGCCACAATAGAAAGCGTTGA
>JAVCKZ010064124.1:0-14903 GCA_034780755.1 Lepetodrilus elevatus
GCGAGTAGAAATTTCATGTTTTGTTATTTATATCATTATTCGGGCGAGTACGTTTTAAAGTTAAGTTCCAACCCTGCATTATTTCAGCAGGGAATTGGTTGGGTATATTCTTTGACTTGGAGACAAATAGACTAAAAATTAATTTTTAAATTCTAAGATAAAAGAATTCGGAATATTAAACTTTAACAAAATAAAAACAAAAGAACACAACCTCAATTTATTTAAGAATAGCGATGCTTATCATTTGTCCAAGATTAACAATTAATAAAAGAAAGTATTCAATACCGGGTATATGGTATGAATGAGTTTGTTATGAAGGACTGTGAATGGCGAATTAAGGGGAGTAACTCTTCTGACCGTAGCTAGATGTGTTATTGATATATTTGTATGTTTCAATGTCTGTGACATTTTCAGCCATGTTACTGCTGTTTGTCAAGCTAATCTTAGATTTATCTGCAGATCTCTATTAATATTACCGGGTATGTAATATATAAATCATTATGCAAATGTTCTAATATTTATTTTTTATCTTTTAATAAGTATTTCTGGTTTTTTTGTAATTTTAAAAACTATTGTGCTTTCAATTTTGATGCATTTAAATATCAATTCAAATTACATTTTTAGCCAAATACATTAACTCTCTCCATACTAGGGGGGACTATTGATGACAATTCTACTATTGCAATATTATTGCGATAGTTGAAAAGAGTATTGCGATAGTATTGCAATACTATAGTTGTGCTACTATTGCGATACTATTGCGATATTTAAAAAAAAAAAGAAGTCTTATGGAGATGGCTAATTATTTGTAATATAGTGGCTAATGTACACATAACTGATATTTAATGAATAAAATGCAAGACAACAGTGCATTGTTATCATTTGATTTACAGCAATCCCCAAATCAAAATCTTGTTAAAGAAACATTTCTCTGAAGACCATGTTCATTAAACATTGTGAAATTCATGAAATACCTAGGTACTCAGCTCAAGAGTTTTCAACTAATTTGGTCTTAATGTTTAAAAATAATACACTATCAAAACTATCGATAGTTGATGGTACTATCGATGGAAATAATCGATAGTTCAAATTAATTGATGTATTGCTATCGGACAACTCACTATCGCGAGTTCAATCCATCGTTACACCCGTACTCCAGCAAGGAGAGGGTTAATCATGGTGCTTTATGTCAATTATTTTTCATATTTCATTGATCATTAATGAATACAAAAAGTTCTCTTTGTTAAGCTATACAATATCATAGAGAGCAACCATGCATAGATAGTGTAGCAACAAATGTGACAAAGGCTTTTATTTCTTATACAATTTGGCAGCTGCATATCTTTTAACCCTTGAAATATTACCAGATAGTATTGACTTACAAAAGATTTTGCATTTTAATTTGCCTTGAAATACTACCAGATAGTATCGACTTACAAAAGATTTTGCATTTTAATTTACCGTGAAGTGTTTCTGAAGTTGTTCCAGTTGCCTGATATCACAATAATTTACAGATAGGTTTGACATGGCAATGCTGCAAAATTATGTCGTACTTATTGTTTGTTCAACTTCAGTGATTTATTATTATAAGGCATTGTCGTCCAATGAGCTTTTTTTCCATCCATGTGACTCACATGAAGAGTATAGTACAGATAAACACGTTCTTTTCAAAGAAAATTTGACAAGTGAAGTAATTTAACCCTCTCCCTGCTGAATTAGGCACTGCTGTTTATGGCTTCTATGCTTGCCATGGAGAGGGTTAATATACCTTGCAAGATCAACAATTTTAAATAGACATTTCTAAAATTTGTTATTTAATTTTTGTTAATGTTCCTACAACTTGACCGTTACTTCCTTGTCTCTATGTAGCTATTTATAGCTATCCTTGTATATGTAGTCTTTCCAGTTATATTTATTTCCTCGAATTCGGCATACATTTAATATAAAAGCTACACTAGTGTTTTTCATGGTTATGGGACTCTACCTCAGCTTTAAATAGAAAAGTTATAAATAATATAATATACAGGTGAATATGGCGAGACATGAGTGAAAATATCTTGGTCAGATGATTTGATTTCTGGACGGTCATTCCTCGTCAGACGGTTGGACGTTGCCCATGTATACCTGCGTAAAACCTGTGTTTACTATATCCTGTACTCTAAGTGGGTCACCTGGTCTTAGGTCATGATAATAAACACGTCTAACCTGATAGGTTTTCCTGTCACAGTACATGTTTAGAAAGGCCCCAGGGTGATAAGATTAAGGATGGTTGGTTTGTGCACACGTATATATACTTGTATTAGTCCAGTCATAGAAATCTCGGTCACATCAAGATCTCTTAATTGAAGTACCGTTGTAAGAGTTGAGTATCTGTATGGAAATACATTTTTAAATTCTGGGTGGTCTGTTTATAGGGGGAGGAGAAGCCATAATAATTTTTGTCTTTCGGAAATAACCATGTATTATGGATGGTGCGTGTATTCAGGTTTAGAGCCACTTTCAAGATTATTTCTTTATCTGTTGCTTGTCAGATATGGCAGGAGGTAACCTGAAACACCAGTAGAACATAGTGTTACAGTAAACCTACAATCACTGAATTGTACATATACATACAGACAACATTTGGAGGCTGACACGCAACTGTGCTATTCCCTGCTCCATCTTAGTAGCAAATTTCGAATTAACTCTTTACATGGCAGCGGGAATATTTCACACAAATGATATAGCTAAACACGTATCATGACGGTATGTCACCTTCCCTGGCGATGTTGCTATTTCTATAAACACACCATGTTGGGTAATTGTTTTTCTGGATTCAGAGATTTGTCAAATGTTAATGATGATGAATAAGTAATGAAACATTGATTACTGGAATGGAAACTATACAAGTAGATGCAGCGTTCAATGCAAATAAGACAAATGTTCTTTTACCCTACATATATTCAACAAAATAAATTACGGCCAACAGAAATTGTGTGGGTGATCTTTCTACCAAATTTTGGAACTCGGCTTGAGGAATCTGGTGCGATTCTATTTTTCAGTACTTCTGAAAGTTCTAAGAGTGCTTAGAGCGAGTACCTGGTTGGAAATTCTTCGTTGTTAATATTTATGTAAAGCTAAATGTATACGGCCCAAAAGTCTATGGCCCTTAATTAATTTTGTTGAGTATATAATATACATAATGTATACTATTGAGCCCTTGCATGTGACGTCACTCAATACGTCACATAGCATCGTGGGTGGCAAGACAATGGGATTTTCCGCTGTTGCTCACGTCATCTGATTGTTTTCTCCAAACCAAACTGTTTTCTACCAACCAAACAATTGTTCCTTGCAGGACCTCAATTGATGTAAGCAGATGTATGGTCCTCGTGACAAGCAATATATAATATGGTTGGGTGGTAGTGCTGTGTTAGATCATTGAACATTGAAGCCAAATGTCCTGGATTCAAATCTCATTCCAGTCTGGTATCAATGTTCGCAAAAGTTATCTTCAGACCCCGAACTTGGGCGCTTTTCTTGAAATGTTATTACAACCTTCTTAGCCTAAGAACAGTTCTTAACGATTCTTAGAGTATGGCTACGAACTGTTTGTAGAATGCGCTGTCTGTACTGTGGCAATGCAGTTATCATCACTGGTCCATCGGTACCAGCCTGCGCTCACAGGTTCACAGTCTTACAGATGTTGCAGGTTTCCTCCTGCCCTAAGTAAAGTGGACAACCCGTTATATAAGTGAAAGAATCTTTAAAGTGGCTCTATGGTAAAGCCTAATATGAAAATGAAAAAAATACATGACTGCAATGATAAGAGGCGATGACAACTACATGTCACAGTGCAGACACTGCAGCGCATAATCTTCCGTGATTTTGTGCTGCACCTCAGGCCCAGAGATTACGAAACTTTTCTCAGTACGATTTCATGCTCAATTCTGAATTTTGTTTATAAAACATCATGTAAATTTCGAATCTGAGCATGAAATCGTACTCAGAAAGTTTCGTAATCTCGGGGGCCTGGGGCGCTTTTCTTGAAATGTTATTACAAACTTCTTAGCCTAAGAACAGTTCTTAACAATTCTTAGTCTACTTAACCTTCTGCCTGCTGAATAAAATCAAAGTGTTCTATTTCTGCATGTGATCGGGCAACTTAACTTGCCTTCAGCAGGGAGAGGGTTAAGAGCATGGCTACGAACTGTTCTTAGGCCGAGAAGTTCCTAAGAATGCTTCGAGAATAGGCCCCCAGAATAGGATTCAATCTTACTTTTGTAATTTAACACATTAAAAAAAATGCCCCTTCGTGTTGGCAGGGATACGAAAATGTAGCAACATCATAACTTTTCCAGATGACATTTGTATTACATTCAGGGGCGGATTTAAGGAGGGGCTCACCCGGCTTGCGCCCCCCCTAGAATTGGACAATTTTGTTCAATAAACATGTTATTTTGTATTATGGTGAAATTATGAGCCCTCTCTAAAATACACTTTGAGCCCCCCCCTAACCTGAAAGTCTAGATCCGCCTCTGACATTGTACTACTGAATCATAATTACTGCATATTGCTTGCATTTACTCCTGCCGGGAGTCATGGTGATCCATAAACAAACAACAACACTGAGTTATTATACTGATATTTATTGTACAGCAGACACTTGTACATTGTTATATATAAATTAATGACTTTATGGGTTGACAGACATTTACAACAGTGTGTTGACAGAACCATGTGACCCCTCCATCAACTGAGGGTCATATGACTGGTCACGTGAATGTTAATATGATGATGATAATGATGATGTTGTTGATGATGATGATGGTGATGATGATGATTTTGTTTCATCTCTGTGTCATCCATGTACCTGGATATGATTGACAGCTGCTAAGTAATTAAAGCACCACTGTAGAAAAAAACCTGATTATTCGTATTTTACTTTCAGAAGTTTTCCTCATGCTGAGACCAATAAATATATTTATAAAATTATTTTTCATTGTGGAGAATTGGAACCTCACATTAAAAAAAATGTTTTAAAAAAGAAGAAGAAAGATTATTCAGTAATATAAATGTGCTTTTGAGATGAGATGATCCCCGCTAGGTCGACATATAGATCACACATATCCACCTTTCGATGTCATTAGTGTGAACTATTAGTCTTAAGGATTCCTTGTTTAGTTGATTGGTAGACAAATCCAGCCTATAGTATTAATGAAGTCTTTAACCATCCAAATTAGCAGAGTAGTTCCTGCCACATCTAGCGTGATCATGTTTATTTAGCCGTTGCTATGGCTTTGAACGTGGCTAAATCTTCTGATGCTGTGGCTAACTCTCTTCTGATATTACTACATTAACATTGGGGAAGACTGGAAGTCATGTATATGTTCAAAGACACTTGAAGCGGGGCCATTATTGAGTTTTAAAACATTATTTAAAATAATTCTTTTTATAAATAATGTTATTTTCTCTAAAAAAATAAATGTGTGTGTGTGTGTGTGTGTGTGTGTGTGTGTGTGTGTGTGTGTTTATTGTTTTCTTTATATCTATATGTACTGGTAATGATAATAGTTTAGAAAAATATATAAAAATTAAAATTAAAATAGCGCACCTCAATGAAATATTAGAAATAGATTATTATATTATGTTGTTCCATCAACAACCATGTCTATTTACATTTTTTTCTAATAATTAGTATTTTAATTTGATTTATTGATTTATTTTTTTAAATATTAAACTAAATAATGGCCAGCTTCGTGTGCCTGTGCTTGGTTTTAGTACATTTCTTTCACCGAAACATAGGCACTGATTTGTTGGAAACGGCTGTAGTGATACTTGCTTTGTATACAGATGCAATGTTAAATGATGAACAGAAACATGAATGACGTTCGAGATGTTAAATGATAATGAATTAGGTTAGAAACTTCTAAATTAAAATAAAAGATTTCCTCCCAGTTTAGGAATTATAAACAATACTACCTTCTTCAACGATAATATTGCTGTCATATTTTAAGTAAATTAAAACTTCATTATACCTTATTCTCATTCAGAATAATTGTATGCAATTATTGTTTTAAAATTGAAATTGTCAATCACATATGTACATATCAATGCAACATGCAACATCGTAAATTGAATAATTCAAAACATTAAAATTTAAATCCAATCTAATCAGGGATAAACTTTCCTAGCATTAGCCATTCCAACCTTAAAAAAAAACTTGAAAAAAACGAAAATGTTTTTCCTTTGAGGAAAAAGAAAGTCATGACACGACAATCATTATGAAAATATGTTTAAAGGACCACCGACGGTTGCAAAAAGATTTAAGCAATTCCACATCATATAAAAAACATCCATGTACAACACATTTAAGAAAAACATACACAATCTTCTCTCAGTCATAACCTTGCACAGCTGTAAGAAAGACAAACATAGCAATAGGTAGGTTTACAATTACATCACAGGAATTTATCACACAACACTCGCTTCTACTGGAGATACTGCTAGTTTGAAATCAAATGATACCTCCTAGTAAACATGGTAGATATCACTTTAGCATGTACGGATCTCTGTTCACCGATTGGTTCATGGTGGTCAGCTGATCTATCACTGAAACTGTAGAGAAGCCATTACATAATGCTTGCGGCTCGTGCGATTTGACGCTTCCAGAAAGGGAAGTTATCTTCCACTTGATATTTGAAAGATACGGAAGATCTTTCTTCAAGAGAAGACCGCTAAATGAATAGTCGGAACTAGACAGCTCCTCTTCTAGAAGATCTGATGACAAATCGCACGTGGCTCAAGAATGTTCACACCAAGATTGCAAGTAGATGCTGTATGATAAATTGCTAAACCAAGGTGCATTATTTTGCCCACCTACCAACAACGTTGGACTAGCTCGTGTGTGTATGTGTGCGTGTGTGTGTGCGTGCGTGCGTGTGTATGTATGTACAATGTGTGAATGTGTGTTTGCATGTTTGTGTGTGTATGTATGTGTGTGTGCGTGCAATGCCGTGCATGTTTATGACATTGTGTGTGCATGAATGTGTGTTTAGGCCTATGTGTGTGTGTGTATGTGTGTGTGTGTATGTGTGTGTGTGCAATATCATGCAAAAATACATCAACACAGAACACAATATAGCACTGCATATGGCAACAAAGAAAACAGAAAGTTAATATGATAGAGTACAGTCAATAACCCATTGAATATTGCTAGATGTGTTGTATATCGTACTAATGCATATTGCATGGATCAAAGTTGACAGGTGTTGTCCGTTATGCTCGTGACAAAGAAGCACTTTTCCTGCTAACATTTCATACTGATTGGAAATATTCAAAATGTATTTCATGGCCGAAATGAAAAGACCAAAGTAATCTGTAGTGACAATGCACTCAGGAAATTCTTTCTTCATTTGATCCAAGTATGTAACGCTGGGCACTATGATTACACTCGCCATGCTGAGGTCAAATAGACTGTGCATGTAGTTAACGGTATACAGCAATGGAATCGCTCAAGCAATTCAATGACGACTAGCACTACCCCACGCCTAGCAACCAACAAGATGTCGTACAGACAAAATACATTAGTCTTAGCCCATCACAACAATGCAACTAACATAGGATATCATATACGCAACTAATATAGGATATCATATACAACATATCATTGGTTTAAAAGCTTTGGCCTCCAGTGAGTGACCTTGCTTAGGTAGTTTATATCACAGTTTATATATAGAATAATGATAATTGTAACCTAGTGAAACTTTAGCTAGATGGCTTACCAGCCCCAACTCTGCATATCACTATGTATACTGATGTAAATATTGGCAGTTGTGTGTTCTGGCAACATTTTGGAATGTGGTCATTTTCTTGAGCTATTATTGTGATAAAATATTAAATGGGAGTATTAAAAGTATGTCGAGTTAAAAACTGGACATCTATTTCTTTTGGTGCCAAAATCAAGTTTCGATTGCTACCTAGACAATTCGTAATTCAACAAATAAGAATAAGTTTGAATTTCGTCTTTCATTGGCAACATTAGAATTCTAATTCAAATTAATATTTTTAAATCTCAGACCCTTTAAAATAAATATTTTAGGTGAAATTACTGCCAAAAAAATATTTGAAATATGACAACATAATTTCATCATGAGAATTGATGGCAGGAAATAAAAGAAAGAAAGAACATAACTTCCAACTCAATACAGTATCAATACACGACAGGTAGTCAAGAATTAAAAGGTCAAGTAAAAACACCCATTCCAGCTAATTCGGGTAAATCACCAAAGATTTCGGTCGCTTCTGATGAAATCCTGCATAATTTGATGAATTACGTGTGGAGAGGCAAAGGTACTTTAACAGAACCCGGGCTAAACGTGGGCGAACCTGTGTCGTCCCATTGATCTGAATCGTCCCGTCAATAATGGATGGGACGTTTGCGCTACATGTCATATCTCCTTGGAATAAATGCAGGCCTAAGACAGCTCGTATGACAAGTTTCCTTGCCGATGTCAATATAAGAACTCTCTTATAGAATAAGCTGGTCAAAGATGTTCTATTTATGGCCATTCCTAATGAAAACCATAGGTAATTAATGCTCTATTTATAGGAAAGGGAAAGAAAGAAAAAAGTGGGAGAATACTTAGAAGGATTGTGGCTATTTTCATCCGATATTTCTTCATCTGAGAGCCAATTTGACACTCTTGCTATCTGAGAACTAATTTGACATTCTTTGAATTAGAGAACCAAGCTATATTATTTATAACAGGTACATCCGAGCTTTAATGTTATTAAGTGAAAAATGGTCTTCGTTAGTTCAAATGGTAAGTGAAACATGTCTTAGATGTCAAAATGTTAGTAGATGGAAATTGCTTTTTTTTCTAAAAAATATTATTTTGCAAGTTTACAACATAAAAAATAAAAATGTAATGCAGTTAATGACAAATACGATGGTGACCAAAATGACAAATGATGACGGATGACGATGATGACGGCCAAGATGACAAACATTGACCAATATAATTCATGCTGGTGCTATATGGACTTGATAAAACATGGGATCAGTTAGAACAGTTGGCATCTATTTTTTGGTATTTGTCGATTTCTGTTAAAAAACATGTTAATTTTATTATAATTCGTAAAATTCTGCCTAACTTTAATTGTCAACAGGGATTCCACATGAAAAAAACCAACATTACTGTAATTTATTATTTCTGACAATATTTCCATTGATTAACCGTATTTAACCTTCTTCCTGCTGGTGTCGATCGTAGATGCCTAAACGAGTGGCAAGTATGCTCACTCCAGCAGGCAGAGGGCTACGTTCCGTGGATTTACACGGACTTTACAAACCACTGCGAAGTGACAATATTAACACCTGTGGCATAGAGTACGCAGGACATCCCTGTACGTAACTATACATGGCGTAACCCTGGCGTAACTATAAGGTAACCTTTTCACCAACCTTAGCCATAAGCTACACCAGTGTTCAAATTTAAAGGGGGGTCATTTGAAAATCTGCATTGTTAAGGCATCTCTGTGACCCCCTGCAAATTACAGATTTGACCCTCATTAACATTGGACCTATGGAGAATTGCCCCATTATTATCTTCTTAATTCTGAACACTGCTGTACACCGTTGCTAAGGGTGGAGCTATGGTTACTTTAGAGTTGCACAGCTTCGTAAAGGAGCACACTGGACTTTATGCAGTGAAAGTAATTAATGAAATCTAGCATCTGGAACTGAAGCTGTTTAGTCTGTGGAACCCCTGCTGATCTGAAGAACCACCCATTTAACCCTCTCCATGCTGAAGGCAACAGGAGATGACTCAAAGAGCAGTGCCTGTGCCTAATCCAGCAGGGAGAGGGTTACAAGCGGGTTCGGATGAGAATGGAAGTCCAATGGAAAGATGTGGTGAAACATACTTCCATGTCCTTTAACAGGGAACAGATACATGTTTCCTAACCACAAATAATCTCAGGGGGGGTCAGTATTACATATTAAAACCAGCTTGCCTTACCAAGATTTCAAAGCCAAAACTAAAATCTGAAAAATACGTATTTCTGCCAAATATAAAAAACGTTCTTATTGAACAATTAGTCCATCTTTGAAGTGACCATTTCGTTTTTCATGATACGAGTGGAAATAAATGCTACTGAATTTTTAGTGTGGCTACTGATATCAGACAAACCATTAACATCTATGTATACATACACATATATAGCACAAACGGCATGAGCTCAACAATATAATTGTCAATGTGACAAATAACGTTTTCCATCACCATGACAACGATTATCTGTCAATGTGGGAACACACCACTAGTAACCATGGCGACAGCTGTGCACCGCAACAATGATGTGATCAGCACTTATAGTCACTACAGATATGTACAACACGCATGTCCAAAAAAAATCACAGATAATTGAAACGATTAGCACAAGGAAACCTTCTCCGAGGCTCATCCAGAAATAAATAGCGGAGGTTTTTTTCTCTCTCAATATTTTCCAATAAGTTCAAGGCTGTTCCAGTGAAGCCTCCCTGCTCTGTTCTCATTTCCTTCAAATACCACACAGAATCTAAATCTTCTTCTTACCGGTACTCTTTTGTCCCAATGGTATATCAGTTTAATTCAGATCTCTGGGCAGATAACCGGTTTCGGTGCACCAGAACTATAGGCCGAAATAAGTATGTCAATGGAAATTTAACATGCTGTTAAAATGGTTAATACGAAAAAAATAATTCCGAACGGAAATCTGTTATGAACACCAGAGAAAAAGTACCGTCGTAAAATATCGAAAACTTGTGTTAAGTGCAATTTTTCGTTTCTGCACCGTCTTCAATGAAAGCCCACTCAGGTTATTTTCCACAGTCAAGCAATACGAAAATTGTCAATGGCTGCTCCCTAAAGCCCTCTGTCTGTCTCTCTTTTCACCACCTGCTTCAACTGCCATGGCCTCCGAGTCCCTCACACAGCCTGAACACACTGTATTCAGCCGATAACCGAGAAAGTCCACTTTTGCAAATAGTATAACGTATACACGATCCAGCATCTACAATGACTTGTGCGAAGGGTCACGTGACAATTACACGAGGAACACATATACACAGTAGCCATGGCAACGGGGTCACATGACCATCAATGTCGGGTGGGTCCATGAGTGCGACGAGGGAGGGGTGTAGTCAGTCCCACCCATTGTCTTTGATCATGTGCGCAAGCTCTATGATGAACTTCCCCTCTTTGTATTTCTGACTAGATTCAAATGCATGCTCCTGAAAGAAAAACAAAACAAATTAATAATAATAAATGACTCGTACTCATTGAAATAAATACGAGGACAGTAATAAGACCTACTTAGCTATCTTACATCTTGTGAACAAATATACATGTATGACATATATAACAATTTTATTATTATTACCTTTTTGAATAGGGGTTTAGAGTCACTTTCTAGATTATTTCACTAATAACTTGTCAGTTTAGGGCAGGAGGAAACCCGCAACATTTGTAGCGCTGAATGTTGCAGTAAATTTGCATTTGAACTCAAGATTTTTGGTTCTAAAGTCCATTTACTTTAACTGAGTAATTTTAGAACGTGGCTTACGTATTTCCACCCCAGTGTAGTTTTGCAGCACTCGCAGAATATATCTGCCACTGCATGAAGTCCTGTCAAAAGGACCCTCTCCTCTGCCGGGCCGCATCCCACGTTGACCCTGAAACATGGGAGATAACTCTAATATCAGATAATGGCTAGGGAGACAATTTGGTGTAAAAAGATGAGTAATATATATTTTTTGACAACTGTTGGAAAATCAGTTTTGGAAAATGCAATAATAATATTGCACAAGTTTTAATATAGGCGGCCTGACTATCTGAAAGTTTAAGTGATTTCAGTTTACGGATGATCCTTGTTCACAACATTACCAAAAAATGCATTTAAGAATTCAGAGTATTCTGCATATTTGTAATATATAAAAATATTGATTGACAGACAGATGTACAAATGTACAAAAGACAGACAGACATATAGGATGTAGGTAGGTATATAGGTAGGTAGGTAGGTGGGTAGGTAGGTAGGTGGGTAGGTAGGCAGTCAGGTGAGTGAGTGAGTGAATATGGAGTTTAACGTCGCTGCAGGAATCTTTCACCCATTTGCGACAAAGGCAGGCAGGTGGGTAGGTAGGTAGGTAAGTAGGTATGTAGGTAGGCAGGCAGGTAGGTAGGTAGGTGGGTAGGTAGGTAGGTGGGCAGGTAGGTAGGTGGGTGGGCAGGCAGGTAGGCAGGTAAATAGATTGATAGATAATCATCTATAAGTTACTAATAAATGAAACATTGTAATTGTAACTACAGTGCTGTGATAGCTGTCTGTGTCCGTGTGAATATCGGCATCAATATGTTCCATTGTGCAATTGGCGGGATGATTGATGTATTGAGTAACTATTCACGCCACACATTATTCTGCCTCATGGAATCGCTAAGTGGCGGTTGTTAACATTAAATGACAGTCTGCTGAACACGTTGCTATGTTGTTACATAACAACGCAGATCAATTAACCAATGCACAATGATTAACCCTCCATATATGAATCAAAACTGATCACATTTCTGTTATAGATCTCATAAATGTAACTATTACGGAGTGCAACCAAGTCAAATTTCATGTTTCTCATCCATCGAGACATCTTTTCACCCCCTAAAATGCAGCTCCATTTGAAAATGGAAATAGAGCTAGATCTAGAAGCGAGAAGACTTTCTTTGAAGCAAGAAGACATTTCTTCAACTGCTACTCATGCTTAGTCATTTCAACTGAATGATTGATCATGCAGTTCGTTAGTAGAACTTTCTACAGACGAATATCTCCACTTTGCGCACATGCAAATGGAGGAGGTCGATTTGCTAAACACCCTCCCTGCTCGTCTGTGCACACTACCACTGTTTACACACTGGCATTGACCATACCACCTGGGCGAGACATTTCCACAAATTTGCTAGCATCGGTCACAGCTCGTTATAGAGATTGTTCGCAAATGTCAAAGTATCTCAGAATGTCAGCGAGTGTAGAGCTGCGTCGCAGATAATGATTATGAAGTCCATCATCGGGTCGCATCCTTGTTTGTGTCACAGTAATTTCCTCATGTTTAGCATTACTGCATCATTATCTGTGTCAGCATAGTCGTCATGTTTAGCATTACTCAATTTACTGCATCATTATTTGTGTCAAAAGTATCCTCATGTTTAGCATTATTGCATCATTATTTGTGTCAGAATAGTCCTTGTTTAGCATTACTCAATTTACTGCATCATTATTTGTGTCATATTAGTCCTTGTTTAGCATTACTGCATCATTATTTGTGTGTGTATAATCCTCATGTTTAGCATCACTGCATCGATGGTGTCAGTAGTATCCTCATGCTTAGTACTACTGCAGCATTGTCAGTATGAATCTATGATCCCCATGTTTAGCATTACTTCATCATTGTGTCAGAATGATCCTCATGTTTAGCATTACTTCATCATTGTGTCAGAATGATCCCCATATTTAGCATTACTTCATCATTGTTTCAGAATGATCCTCATATTTAGCATTACTTCATCATTGTTTCAGTAGTATCCTCATGTTTAGTAATACTGCATCATTTTCAGTATGAATCTATGATCCTCATGTTTAGCATAATTGCATCAATATTACCTTACTTTTTAGCACTACTGCATTAGTGTGTCAGTATGAGCCTCATGTCTTAGGACCAGCAGAGCTACAGGACTAGCATTAGCAGATCTATGACAGCAGTGTGGCACTTGAACAAAATATATCACTTGAAAAGGTTTGAAAATGGAATGAATGTAGAAAGTATAACTAAACTATGCGCACAGTTGGCTCATGTGGAGAACATGGCAACTTAGTAATCATTATCCTCGGATAAGATTCTTTAGAACCGGAGTATAAATAGAAATAAATGTTTAGCAGTGCTCCAGACTTTCATTTAAAGAATTCTTAGATGAAACGCAGAGATTCCTTTCTAAATGCAGAAATGTTTACACAAAAGTAATTACATCACTCGGTATATATTACGGAGTGCATCACGTCACGTAGCATTTACCTCCCAAGTATTTGTAGCTGGTGTGTTAAGTCGTCATTACCTCATAAGATATCAAGATTGACATTTTATTTTTAGGCTAATGTGAAAATAGCTGAAAATAACCTTTGAAGACATGTACTATTGATTCTTATACAGACGATGACAACTTTAATAATTCACTGAACTGATTCCCACAGACACGATCTGGGTTAAATCAGTGTGGCTGTGTGCCGAGCTTCAATTCTGCGACATGCTATCCGCACGATCAAGAGGAATTCGTTTTCCTTGAAATGAGTCTGTATATAATTATTTAGATCCATCCCATCTTGAGGAAATGAGCATCCCTATTTATAAATCTTCCACTGCCTCCTATTGAGAGTCATCAATAGTACGGGAAAATGTGATGCTGCGAAAGTCGACGGTCATCCGCTGTGCCAACATGTAGCGTTCCTTGATGAACTGCCAGTCCAGGGTTGACTCCATGCTGCTACTGCTGATGCTATCATGGTCACAGAACCCGTGGAAATGGTGCCAGTACGATCCCGTGGGTCAGAATTGATCAAGTTGTTTCACAGTTTATTGGATCAAACTACATAGACCACTAATAGAGAAATAATGTTTGTAGCATATTTAATGTGATTTGCGGTACTCATGTGGGTTTTGTCAGGAAACAAATACTTGAGTCTAGACTAACACACAGACATAACAGGAAGGATGGTCCCAGACTTAACCTCCGACTCTGTGAGGAAATTTATTACCCTGCTATTTCTGTATGCTGTTGCCCTGCTCTACTATAAACACCAGTGAGAGGGAGAGAGAGGAGAGAGAGAGAGAGAGAGAGAGA
>JAVCKZ010064135.1:0-14902 GCA_034780755.1 Lepetodrilus elevatus
GGGGAATGGGCATTGATAGCTGTCAACATGTTCAAGGCAATGTTAGCCTAACTATAACAGTGGTCAGACAGAGAGAGAGAGAGAGAGAGAGAGAGAGAGAGAGAGAGAGACACAGATAGAGAGATTTCAATATATTCTATTAAAGATAATTGTATTGGTTTGCAATTACGTTCAACACCAATACAATTGTTTACCAATGCATCACACACACACACACACACACACACACACACACACACACACACACACACACACACACACACACACACGTGCGAACACACGCATGCACGCACGCACACACACACACACACACTGTACAGCTTGTTTACCAATCCTCATTATTTGCTGAATAAAACTATGTTTTAATCATACACACACAACCACACATGCACACACAACCACACACACAGACACACACACACACACACACACACACACACATACACACACGCAAACACACACACATACACACACACACACATACACACACGCAAACACACACACATACACACACGCTGTTGACCACATGAGACGTAAACTTGTATTGGTATTCTTCAGTGAAAGTCACTAATCTACCTATCATCGATGCGTCCTCATTGTTATTGATGTCCTGAATTGCTATCACGTTACCATTTATACCACTATGTACTCATCACTATCGTTTGCACTGAACAGAATGTGGATAAAGTTGCAATTGAAAATTAGTTAGATTATTTATGATGAAGACGGTGTCCCGCTGTTTACGCACGACTATTATATAGCATCAGTCGTTCGTGATGACTACTATACGTCTTGCCGATAAGTGGCAGTCTCTTTCTTTCTGTGCGTGTCTGCGCGTGTGCGTGTTTTCGGGTGTATATTAACACACACTTTCTCTATCATTGGCATTGTTATCAAGCTTTCGTCAATTCCATTGCAAGACCAAATCTATATTCCCAGTGACCTTTAAACATATGATCTTCACCAAATCCATACCATTTTATTAACTAGCCATAGTGAGGTTCCAAAGGCCTTCCTAATTCTCTTGTGACTTTGTATCATTGTGGATGTATGTCATTATGGCTTTGTATAAATTGTGGCTTTGTATCATTGTGGTTTTCACCATTGTGGCTTTGGGAACATAATCTGGTTACACAATGAACCTTTTATATCGGGACGATGTCGACATTTAAGATAGTGTTTCCTTTCATAATGGCATCTCACAATACAGGATGTCATGCACCCAGTAAATATTGACACTGATATTTCATAATTCCCAATTTCCGTCTGCAGATTTTCTAACGCCATTATGAAGCGTGTGGCGTATGCAAACACGGTTACCTGCATGCTGAACACTAATTAATTAGAATCTGGATGTACTTTTATATATAGGTGATCTATACAGTATAGTATTTGCAATAGTGAAGCTGAAACTTCAGATTATATACACAATTGCTGAAATACACTCATGAAAGGTGAATACAAGCGTCCTCGTACTTTAACTATAATAGTTCATGGCAAATCTATACTTTAATACACTATGTATATGGGGAGACCGTACTTTATCCCTTCATAATAATATGCGTTATCCCTTCATACGGTATGTTTTGTAGGTGCATAACATTAAATTCGGAATAGTAGTGAAGTAAGATAAATACTGTTTATCTGTCACCAGTGTGATTACACAACATCTACTTGCACTTAAACACCAACCTGTCCAATTCTCTTGGTTTAGTGCTGCGATACGATATACGACATTGGCACAGACCATCGCCATCTAAGGGCATCTTGGACATGCGCATACCACAGATATGCAATCTTGCTTCTGTTTACCGACTAAACTGGTCGTGATCGCTCACAGCATCTGATATACACCACCACGAGACGGATGCTGTCATTAGTTCTACTTGACAGATCTGATTCCAATGTAAGCAGTCATGGTGAAAGATGCTAGTGTCGATTGCTGTGTGCGAGAGAGAAGATGCTACATATATCAAGTACCTAGTTCATTAATGGAGATATGTCATGTGTTTATTGCATAGACTTATGGCGGTATTAATTTTTCCTGATTTACTGGCATTTCTAGAACACAGTTCAATGAGTTTTCAGTTCATGATGAGTTTGGATAACATCATCTCCGAATTGTTTTCTTTTAATGGGTACTTCTATGTTTACTAATGGGTATTTCAGTCATATGCATGGTCCAAGTGTATCCATACAGAAACACAGTGGCAATTTAAGTATGCAGTTTCAAATGGTACGGCCATTACGCTGTACTTGGCTGTTTTCGAGCAATGCATGTACAATAATCTGTGGCATTTGTTTTCAACTTCATGGCTGACAGAAATACTAATGATCGATTCATCAGAATAAATAAAATATCATTTTTTTACAGAACACAACCTTACATTTCCTCTAGATCAAGATGAAAGATTGCCCATTCCTCAAAATATTACATTTGGAGCAATACTAGGGAGAATTATATACTGGCGGAAATTGACGACATAATGAGTTAGAAAATAGAATACCACGAATAACGACTGTTGATTATTATGATTATATGTATGTAGATGTCGGCCCATTCAAATTAACATTAGTCGCTATTCATTAGTTCGACCCGAGTTCATTAAGCAAACACAACTGTTATAGATCTATATATCTAGCTATGTAGAGTATTTGCAATGTATATAAATCAATGTATTCCAAAGTATGTACTTGATGATACTAATGCCTTAGGTTGGTTAGAAATGTATCTTTAGCATTTATTTTTATTTATGGTTGAGCATGTATTCGTACGCCACCTTTTAAGGCATACAATCATGCTGTCTGTCCATCGTATTATGTAGGCGCTCAGAGCATGCCGCTTTTAGTGGTGTGGGTTGTTTGCGCTGCGCTATGGAAGAACCCTTTTATTAATATTATTGCCATTGGTTGTCAAACTTATTTACCTGAAAGTATGTACATTTGGCAACAAGCTACACACACACACACACACACACACACACACACACACACACACACACACACACACACACACACACACACACACACACACCATACACACACCCCATGTCCCACTGGTTTTCAATATTTTAATGTTTATTTTCTTTTCATCTCACGATAGTAATAAATTACTAAAATATGGCTGGAATACATTTGACAAGGAACTATGCTAAAAGATCGTGATTGTATCCCTTGCATATAGCACGTTTCTACATATATTACTGCATATTTATTTGGCAGTATTAATCATATAACATTTCTTTTAGTAAGCTTTATTAATGCTTACGGAATCGTGTACAAAAGGCACGGTGTTTTTAACATGTCCAATGACGGAAATTGATCATATTCATCTCCTGTGCGTTTATCATCATCGGCGATTGAAACACACCTAGAAAATATCTCTCATAGCTGTGTCAAATGCTATCTCTGGACCAATATAACAGGTTAGTCATGAAGGCAACGTCACCTCTCTACTACGTGTCCTCACCAAGAGTTCTGTTGGCGATAGATCTGCCGATTGGCGGAGATAAAATAGTTCTGTACATTGTTTGGGTTAAATAAATAGTTTGTTGCCACACATGCAGCATGTAGGCGAAGGTTGTCGTGCTGCCGAATACTGACTAGGTTGTTAGTTTGGACAAACGGAAGAAAACGAGCACGAAAGCGTGCAGCGGTCAAATTGCCATTAATAATGTCAAGAGGTCTTCTGCCATGTGCCGTGTCCCGTGATGTCTTCAATAAACCAACCACTGCAGAACGCTCGCTGTATACGTTGAGTTGCACAGCAGTCGTTAAAAGCGCCGTCTAACTCGCTTCCAGGCAGTGTTACGTTGGAGCGGAGGTTCCAGAAAGATAGCTATACGGGCACTGCAGATACTATAGGCGTTGATGGTCGCTATATACGGGCACTGCAGATACTATAGGCGTTGATGGTCGCTATATACGGGCACTGCAAATACTATAGGCGTTGATCTTCGCTATATACGGGCACTGCAGATACTATAGACGTTGATGGTCGCTATATACGGGCATTGCAAATACTATAGGCGTTGTTGGTCGCTATATACGGGCATTGCAAATACGATTCCGTAAAATGAATCAAATTTATTTGAAATAAACCCGTGGTATTTCTTAATGCCACAAAATGCATTTAGTGATACAATTAAGAACGAACCATTTGTTTTCCTCACTATAGATAATAGACGGAAATTAAGTCTGCCAATATAGTACTTAGACGCACGTCAAGCCTGCCAAGATAGTTTTTGTTTTAAATTGGGATTTAAACTTTTTAAAGATGTTTTCACTTTTATCACGATTTGTCAGCTTAGGACAGGAGGAAACCCGCAACATCCGTAGAGCTGAATGTTTCAGTAAACCTGCGAGCACCGGCTGGTACTGACAAGACCAAGGGTTATATCGTCGTTGCCACGTTAGTCAGCGCATCCTATCAATATCGCGTCATAAAGGTAACTTTCGCGAACATTGATTCCGGGCTTCCGGGACGGGATCTGAACTCCAAAGTTTAACATTCTACCATTGCGCTACCACCCGCACCAAGATGGCTTGTAGACGCACTTATGTCGACGTTGGCTGGACGTTCATTTTCTTTAAAACGTTCTGATATTTCGGCCACGTCCCACATCTAGTACTGTGAAGATTATAGTATTTGTAATGAGAATGATTATAGGTGATTATGATAATAGAGATCCGACTGATCAATCACCCATTGACACACTCACCTTACCCAAGTTGAAATCAGTCAATGCCCTTCATTGTAATTCTGACTGACCTTACCAGTCGAAGGAGTCGACATTTTAATCATAAAAAAAATGTATTTGCGAATGTGTTTGGTATAGTGGACCTAATGAAAGTTTGTATTACAGGAAATCAGTATTTTTATTTGTAAGGGTTGTTTTTAATGCTGAATGCCACATTGTGTACGTATACAACCTAACTGCACTGAACTTAATCTATGTGTATGCAGTTGTTCGCTTTCATGTAAACATAAAAATCCCCACACCTAGGTTTTTACGCAGCATTGTTTCGTGATGAGAACATCCATCTCGCAATCTTTAAGGTCGAGCTTAAACTATCCAGGATCTAGAGTATCCTTTCCTAACCCATCCAAATATTGCCCGGAGCAATAAACAGAAAGCAGCTTTAAAGATTACACAATTTTCTACGGATTCGTAAAATATCCAGATTAACTCTTAATACGCGGTATCGAAAGGAATTGATTCAAAGGTGTAACGATCCGTCTGACGGCGAGCTGTATATTGGCAATCTGCTAAACAGACACAACTCACGTGTCGTACAAGCGTCTCCTACCAGACAGGAGTAGAGATCTTTATTTGGACATTCTAAGTCAGCAGCGTATTAGTTTTTCATTAACATCCGAGTTCTGTGCTAATTAATGAGTTTCTACAAGATCTGAAGTGTGTGTATCGCCGGTATAGATCATTGTAGACGTGGATGGCCCTACTATGTACATGCTGTAGTGCTATTTAGTGACACGTCCGAGCCACGTGTATATTTACATCTGTATTTCCACCGTGATCTTAATGAGACCTGCCAAAGGTTAGTGATGTGGCCTAATCGATCCTGTCCACTTGGGAAATTACCATTTGCCTGTGAAATCAATTATAGGATACCCTGTACACGGGGATGAGGCTGGTCGTCTTTAAGCCAGGATGTGAAGATGTGGGTGTGAATTTCCCAATGAAACAGACGCAAGCACTTTTAGGAACAATGCATGGACTTATTTGAACGTGGAATGGACAATTCACATCGAAACTAGTCACGTTAGACTTCATGCTGTGTATTCGTGATATGATATGGCTAGACACGGCACTGGCTTCTGTTATAATTGAGATCGATCTGCTCGTAGTATTGTTATTGAAATACTACACTTGTCTCGCTATCTGTTCTTAATGCGTTGATGCTCCGCAAACATGGCGATTTATTACCCATAATATCGACTAATCCAAATAACTAATGCATTGGGTCAATAGTATCTTTAGCTTAATACGCTCCACATGTCATTCACTAATTGTTGTAGTCCGTGTCCTTAGCAAATGATATTCTTATTTTATTTACACATAGTTTATTAAGCATGTCCCTCTTGTAAGACCAGACATAATGTCTAATGTAGAGCGGTATGTAGCGCAGTGATAGAACGTTGGACTTCGGAGCCAAAGGTTTCAGGTTCAAATCCAGCATTGCGTGCCCGGCATCAAGGTTCGCGAAAGTTACCTTTCTAATGTAGAGTGACAATACAGTTATCATCCTTGGTCTTGTCAGCACCAGCCGCAGGTTTACTGCAACGTTCAGCCCCATGGATGTTGCGGGTTTTCCTCCTGCCTTAAATTGACAAGTCGTGATATAAAAATTGTAGAAGGCGACTCTAAACCCCAAATTAAAAAGTAATAATACCAACAAAATCTCTTCCACCACTATATTTATACCATACATGAGTGCCTATAATAGGATTGTAAAACAGTTCTCCAACATGAAATCCACTCTTGAGTCTATGCACATTTATTACATCGTAATTGAACTATGGCGTGCATATTAATATTATATCGAGATACAGAGGTATGAGTTAACTGCCTATAAGAGAATGTTATTTTGTAATGACGATTTAGGAAGCATTACATTATAATGTCTCAACCACATCTGAAAATAATTTATTTTCCAATCAAAATGGATCTTTCCAAACTTATTTTATGACAGCAGCCTTATCTTGTTCATTAAACTTACAAGAAAGTAGTTTTATGGACTAATATATGTATATATTTTAACAACATTATTGTAAATATTACTTTAAGGAAATTTACATGTAAATAGACAATATGTTTTAAGAATATTTCTAGATGAATAAACTAAATGTCGTCACCTGAGAACCAGGTTGTTCTATCTTCACTTTTCGATAGAATAAAATAGGTTTGTGTTCTAATATTTAGGATGATAATCTACATTTCTCCAAAGTTTCTAATCAAAATTCCAAATGTAAATTAACTTTTTCGAAAAATCTATTTGTTCTATCTCCACTATTTAATAGAGACATCTGAAGTTTTACACAAAACGGAAGTGAATGGACATAGAACATCATGGTTCTCAGCTGACGATGTCAGAAGAAAACAAATACTTATTGAAATTATATAATTTGAAATAGCATAAATTATTTTATAATAGTCCCATTAGCGACCTATGCCATTTTCTGTGTTCATTTTTACGAAACAAATACTCTTATTCCAATTTGCACTGAATTCCCGAGACAGACATATCTTCCTTTTAATCATAACCGAGTTTAATGATCCGGTAGTAACAACTGTTCTCCTACTGTAGAGCTATCTACAGGATAACACACATTATACAGAAGACATTGCGAAACTGTTCGTTCATCGTTACATTGATCACCATGCTTAATGAACTGGAATGCAGCGCTCTGAGGTATTACAGCTCGTGATGCAGTCGTCAGAATGATGCAGTTGCCAGGATGATGCAGTTGCCAGACTGGAAAGTGCAGTGTGTGGACGGACGTGATTACTTAAAAGAAGTTAGTCATCAAAACGAAAGTCCGATTCTATGCAAGCCTGAGTTGGCCGTGCTGTCAGACAAGGCCGACGATGACTCGGATCTGAAGGCTGTTATCAGAAGAGTCTGTGTAGGGTCTGTGTACACCGTCCAAGGATTAGAGTTTATTTTACGGACATTAATCAATAGCGATGAATGGCTGGTTAGCGACACGTGCTCGACAGCCGGATTAACAAGTTTGTAGTTTAATTTCATTGCTTGTAACTTTTTGTTGTCAACTACGGATGCGGTTCTCAAAGGACTGATTCTACCGCTTTCATTAGCCATGTCAAAGATTGGATACATGGACTGCAAAGATCTCACGTCCTTGTTTCCAAGTTGTCAAAATGTGCGTCCAGTGTGATGATTTCACCAAAACGGAAATTGATTCCTGCAAAGCAAATTGAAATTGTTTGTCATTTTGCGCTCAAACATTGATCCAAGTGATGTCCATGTCACTTTGGCATTGGTGTTATACTGGCTCGCGTCTTCGAGAAGAGTACATTGCATCGTCATGTGCCATGATGAACTACGTCCATCCGTCATTGGAGAGACTGTACAAGTGCAGGAAAGGCAAAGAAACCTTGTCTCGGACATGGAACACGGAAGGAGCGACGAAGCATGATGATAATACGCGGTAGCCACGCTGCTACGTACGCTTTG
The DNA here is from genome assembly GCA_034780755.1 of Lepetodrilus elevatus. Taxonomy (NCBI): domain Eukaryota; kingdom Metazoa; phylum Mollusca; class Gastropoda; order Lepetellida; family Lepetodrilidae; genus Lepetodrilus; species Lepetodrilus elevatus. The sequence continues at coordinate 8,221 of JAVCKZ010064135.1, forward strand.
TAATTCCGATTTCACGCGGCGACCTGGCTGCATTGAAGTCATAATTAGACTGGAGGCTAAGATATTGCTTAGTATCGGCGTGGACGGTCTGAAGCATAGGCGGATGTCTAGCTTCATTCCATCCCCCGATTTAATATGTAATCTAGTGAGCATCTTGCAATTCTTTCTTTTTCTTTCTTTCTTTACTTCTTATTTTTTTATTGTTTGGAATTAGTCGATTTGCTTTCAAACGGGGCATCTGCATCCATTATTAAATTCTACATATTCAAACAGGGTTTTCCACTTTATAGAATATTACAAATGCAGTTTATATGTTAATAAAATATCTCATCATCAAGAGTAATGAATTAATTAATGAATTGTTTGAATTTAGAGTCGCTTTCAAGATTATTTCGCTAATATCATGCCTTATCAATTTACGGTGGAGGAAGTCCGCAATAGCGTTGCAGTAAACTTGTGGGAACCAGCAAGTCCTGACGAAACAAACAACTTGACACTGCAAACACATCATGATTGCATCTGAAAGAAATGCATCCTCCGGGAACATTATGAATATCCGGTATAGAACATTTAGCTGAATATTATCACTCGTGATAGGAGAAATACATGGAGGATTAATTGACAAGTTATATATAATATTGTCTCATTTAAATAAGCACGCAATAGGCTTAGAGTCAACTTAGTGAAATTCCAGTCATGTCGTCTGTTATGTGTCTTCGCGTGTACAATGAGTTTGACAACGGCACGTATATGTTTGTCCAAGTGATGGATTTCTTACGAGATGTATCGGTTACTGGTTGCCATTAGACACTGATGTTACATCGTATTGATCGAAGTACTTACGAGTACATAAAAAGTTCATGGATGTGCAATTGAAATTTCCTAGGAGTAATGATTTCCTATGTATTCGAAACGAACAACGCCAAGAAGAAATCTGATCCTCAAAGCGAAGAATCAAACTTGGGAAAAAAAAACTCGCTGCCAATAAGTTGAGGTAGTGATATCAATTATCGCGTTGAAGTGTTGAAGTAATGACATGTACTCACTTTATCAGGTTGAAATAGACAGTTTTATGATGATGTCAATGTAATGTTAGGACCAACTTGGAGTTAATAACGGTCATATTTCGCATATTATCCCAACCGAACATCCTATAAATCCATCGACAGAGACGTTGATGACATCTTAATGTCGCTGGTGTTTAACCTGCATCGACTATTTTGGCAACTAATGTTTTAATTACCTGCGATATTCAGTTTTGATGGCGTTGCATTAGCTGGAATATATGGTTTACTTTCTGACAAATGGCAAATATGAACCTTAGTGGTGCGTCAACTATTGAATGTAAACGTGTTTGGCAGTATGCCCGCTGTACATAGGTTCCTATAATACAAGGCCGTGGCTCGGATATCCGTGGCAGAATCATCTCGGAATTGCCACAGATGTCCGTCCGAGTTTCGGAGAGGTTTCCGCCATCCATAGAAAGCCTATGAATATGCTACATAGCGTGTGTCAATCACAAATGGCATGATTCTCAGTTTACATACAGTAACTTTACAATAATTGTACAGGAGTTGGTACTTTGGATATGTCGTGGCATTAACAGACATATCGACTGATCTTTCACAAGTTCACGGGTCATTAGAATCCAGACGCCTTGCTTGCAATGCTGTCAACTAGTAAGGCTAGTTAGTTAGTCAGTGATTGATTTGATCTGGGTACATTGGTACTTTCTTACCATCTTCAGCTGAAGAGTCACTAACATGGCTGCCGGATAATCAACATGGCTGCCGGATAATAAACCGCCTTCTGGTCGTGTTTCCATGACATTATCAAATGCCAACAACGTTTACAAAAAAAACAATGAACCTCTCAAGATGCTGTCACAAATAATGTGTGTATCACTAAATTCTGGCCATGTCAACATCCATGTGTACTCTTCTTCACTGAGAATACTCGTAAGGAAAGCAGTATTAAATGTGTTGGTTTCACTAATGCAAATGTATTGATATAGAGGTAGTCGAAATGAAATTACGATATAAATCTATTTTTGAATTGAATATTAAGTATATTAATGCGATCGAATAGTAGACACATTGGAACAGATAAGGACTATCTAACTATAGATATGAAAGCAGATAATGTAACGAAAATGATATTTGGAGCGGCTTGAAAGTAGGTGCTATTTTCTAGTATTCATATAGTTTCGCAAATTGCATTACATCTCCTGGAATTCGTGTCTAAGCATTATGCAATCTAATTAGTGTCAAAATATGGATTCCTTCCTTCAGTGAGGTATAGGAAACGAACGGAAATTATAATGTTAATTACATTGTGCACTTACTGCTACCGCTTTATTCTGATTCTATTTTAGTTGCTTGTCACTAGCATCAGTGTCACGTTACGTATACGGTAAATTAATTATAGTCCCTTGCGACACCGGGTATGGGGAGAATGCATAATGGGCAATAATCAATCATAACTTATATATTAGTATTAGGTGTGTTTGATGCTTGCATTAGTGACCGCATTTGCAATGGTTCCATGTTTGAAAATGCTACTAGTCATAATCTGTCATCCTGTCAAATGTAACGGTAATATTGCTTACCTTTAACCTAACAATAAAGAGGATGTCTGTTAATTTATCGGCCATTTATGTTTTGTATTTTTGTTCTGCTGATTAATAAGTCAAATACATTTTTAAAAATAAAACAAAAAAATAACAAAAAGTCAAATACATGTATTTGAAATTCAGCTTGGTAACCACCTTAATCGGATTGAGCATACCCAAATTAATCTAGTAAATGTGGTTACCAGCTTCTACCCAAATATGCTTCTAACGCCTCTATTCACAATTTCATAAAATCCCACTAGTCTATAATGTGAGAATCATCTAATTATGTCTCGCCCATTGTTACAAATGATTAAAACATGAGAGAGATAATGACTGCAGGAATAGTTATGAGGGATCGTCTATGTTGGAACTTGGATACCACAATCTACGACGTTTGTATTAATCAATGTAATGCATATGAAAGCGTACGTTTACATAATGTTCATGTTGTGTGTTATATGGGGTAACATGATTCGGATGGCGATCTAATTGTATTTCAATTTTATTTGTATATCACACCTCAATCTTGCTAATACATTTCCATGGATTCGCGACATATTGGGGAGAAGATGGTTGTCAGCTTTTTTGTTCTGTTTTTAAGTTCTGTTCTGTTTATCAGTTCTGTATTGTCGTATTCCAGTTTTAGTTTAAACATAATACCAAAATGTCAAGGGATTGGATAACAGTCGTATAATTAAATTGTATTCCCTCGTTGTAGATCTGTATCATCATGCAACAATACACAGATAAAGTTCTGTCACAAGTTCTCAAACTTTTAAGCCCGAGTTTTTCGCGTGCCAACATAGTAATCACTCAGGCTTTGAAAAGAGTAGATTTATCTGTACTTCCATCAATGTATTTAAAGTACTCCACGTGACGTTAATGCGGACATTTCATTGGACGAGGAGCTTTTGCTGTGCGTTAAAACCTTTTACAAAGAAAACGACGGTGCACACGATATTGAGCAATATAATTTTAAGAATTGACTTTTAATTTCAAATTGGGTGAAAATAACGGCAATGTCAAAAGTGTGTTTTTTATACTTATTTCGAACGGGAAGCCGATCCTTGAACAAAAACTCATATGAATTCCAGATAATATGAATAAGTACTAGTATATGTGTATACGAGCTAGCGTATATGTTCAGGGTCGTCAATCGTTCCACCAATCCATGTTAAGTCATTACATACGTTATTTCATTTAATCGCAGTGTAAATTACAATTAATCGTAATAACCGTTTGGAATTAATCTCAGCATAAATACCACGACACTTTAGTTACATGTTTGAAATTATTTCAATACGCTGACATTTATCCTTAATAGGCATTTGCGTATCTAATTTACTTACTTTCTGTGGTAACATAATAACCACGATATCTCATGTTATTTGCCACGTAGCAGCGAATGGAAGAAGTGCAGATGTAATACTAGTATGACGGCTGTGTATGTGATATTTTACGTTAGATTCATTCGTTCTTGGATTTCATCTACTGAGCTACAGCACAGTATTAATGTGAAATAGTCATATGACCAGCTAGCTGGCGGTGTGATGTTGGAACATACAATGTAATTACGTATCTTGTAACATGTCACATTTACCAAGACATGTCTTGAAGCGTTTATACAGATACATAGATGTAGGGCCTACTTGTTTTGTTATTGATTGATTTCACCCAAGGAAAAAACTTCACCAATAATGTCCTACAACGTGTAGAGTGACACATTTATCGTTGGTCTAGCTAGGCCTATTCATTGGACCATATTTATTTATGTGTGTGTTTGTTTATTCCGTTGTTGGTTTCGATTACTTAATTAATTTGTATACATGTTCATAATTATGTGTTTCTCTTTTCAGGTAAGTCATCATCTTGCACGAATCCTGTTCAACGCCTAACAAGCTTAGAGGTAAAACACATTATGTCTTCTCGAACACTCAAATAATTTCAACGGTTTGCTTCAAGCCTTAAACATCACATTGTCACTCAGCATGACATTGTCACTTACCGTGACATTGAAGCAGGTAAAATCGGAGAGTAAATAGCCATCATCCGTGTGGGAAATAACTCGAGGAGACACGAATCACTGAAATGTCCGGTCCAGTTATTCAACAAGTAGAATTACTGAGTTATTTTCAAATAAATACGTAGCATACTTGTATAACTAGTGGAACATAAATATGGATACCGATGTAGCCTATGCACCGTTGTCACGGTATTTTTAAGTTTGTATGACATGTTATCCAACATTGACTTTATATGCAACGTAACATTGATGTCACGCATTTGGGGCGTCTATTCCCGGACTCGGACTTGTCGTCTATTCCTCGGACCCAATTTCCAGCAAGCTGATTGGCTCACGTGGTTAAGATTAGGAGCCTATGAAATAGCCGATAATATTGGGTCCGGGTCCGGGTAATATACCGCAGGTCCGGGTCCGGAAGGATAGATCTCACCTACATTATGTACTCGGCGATTGGTTAACGCACAGATTACGTTGAGTAGCACCAACACTGGTTCAACTGTTCAAGCAAACCGTGAATGTACGAGTACATTTATGTGCGATTCAGTCATCTTGCATAAAAGGAGTACACGTAAAATGACAGTTCCGACAGTTCGGTATTGAGGTTTTAAGAATGAGAAAACTCGAATGAAATCTGTGGTGTATTTAGTAGTAGTAGTAGCAGCAGCAGCAGTAGTAGTAGTAGTAGTTTTTTTTTAAATTAATTTATTTTTGGAGGGATGGGGGTAGTGGGTGGATGCATACCATTCCATGTTGACACCAACACTATTTTGGTTACGGAACATTTATAATTGCCCTGCACTTTATTTGAATTCAGTAGGAGCTTTCGCTGAAAAGGTTCATACAGTCTCGGCTGAAACATTTCTCACTTCGTCATTGCATTAGGAATGCTTCAATTACATAATATGCAATCTGGTATGTTGTTATTTTTTATTGTCGAGATCAACATATAATAGTTCAAATAAATTAAACTTCTGACAATATTTATGTATATTTTACGGAGCTTCATCAGCTTTCATGTGCAAGAAAAAACCGAACTTCGAAAAACAAACCGCTATTATTTCGTTGTATGTGCGTCTACAAGCCGGTCTCAGTAATTAAATGTTGTTTATGCTCAACAGACAAACATACAAACAGGCCAGCATGTAGCATATAGAGATAGTAAACAGTAATACAATTAATCCTAACACAACTAATAATTGTCAGCTAATGTATTAGCCCGACTTGGAGCACGTTAGTCGTTACATTCACAGCGTGGTGTATGGATTCTGGCATAATAAACATGCCAATAATGAGCATGGCATAAATATCACGAGTATTAGTGAGCATGTAATGAACATTTAATAACCATGTAATAGGTGTGTTATGATCGGTACACGTGTAGGGGGCGTGTGTGGGGGGCTGTCTGGCTAGGAAATGCATATTTATCAAAATTTAATATATATATGTAAATATGGCATTGAAATCAGGAATGATGTGAATTGATTTACACACCGAGTCCGTGGTGATTTGGAAATTATCCACACCCAAATACTCCTAGTATATGTGAATAGTGTTTCACCAATAACAGAAACATAAACATGTGGAATTGCCTGTTGTAAATGTATTTATAAATGTCGATAAACAGCTGACATTATAATTAGAATCAAACTCAGCGACCGACATTCAAATAATATGGTCATGAAATAATAATTATCACAAGATAAACAACAACATAAAATAATCATATGGAGAGTCGATATTTAAAGTTTACAGACATTCAGAAGTAGGGTAGACGCAGATAATTAACGAACATGAACGTGTTTTAACTGTAAAGTATGATTAAGTGAAATATATTACATTATCGTTATGTTGCTGTATTCTATATATTTCAGAATTAACTTCGGGGAATGTTGTATCTTTTTAAAAACACTAGTTATTGGGAAAACTTGCATAGTATGATTAGGTGAAACAGATTACATCATGTTGCTGTAAGGTACGGCCAAACCTAGCGCGGGAAACGCAGCGGTTCCCGCTGCGTGCGTCACGCACCGATCACTTCTTATGAA
>JAVCKZ010064146.1:0-14901 GCA_034780755.1 Lepetodrilus elevatus
GATGATGGTCTAGGGGTCGGAGTGACATGGACATACCAGTGATGATGGTCTAGGGGTCGGAGTGACATGGACATACCGGTGATAATGGTGTAGGGGTCGGAATCTTGGCCCAGGGTATCGGCGTCTCTCAGATCTGACGCCTCCAGCACGTGCACTGTGAGAACTCCCTGCAGCAGACCAGCAACAGATAGATGTCAACACCACGCCAAATAGACGAGGGGAGAGAGAGAGAGAGCGAGAGAGAGGGAGAGAGAGAGAGAGGTGGACCGAGGGGGTGATGTGATGATGGCAATGCCAAGTGATGAGGACGAGAAGTTGGTGAACGACATAAAGTGAAACACTTCTCAGCGCCACCTATCTTATCTGTCCATGTAGCACCAACAATCTCCAGCAGAATCTGAATGTTTTATTTTTCAAGTTACGAACTTTAGTCTCCAAGATGGTATATGTCAGCATATTCTTGTATGTTACGGTGACCAAACTCACGCAACAATATGTTCGATAGGGAAGTTTAACCAACTTTCTACCTCCTATACGTCTAAACCAGCATTCACCCGTGATAGCCACAGTTAGCCTACACTCTAGTGGAAACTACGGCTACTTAAAGTTACGCGGATCGATGACTCGTAGAAGAGACGTCACGTCTATAACGCTCAATCAGCAGCAATATAGTAAGAAGTGAAATAACGTGATCTGATTGGTAGATAAAGGTGAAATATTAGATGACCTGTGGACGGGCACAGTGAATCTTGGTGAACTTTGTCCCTTGACCCATGACATACTCCATCCTCCTAGGAAACACCAGCATGTTGGACAGCTGACCCTGAATAATGGCCTGCAGCTTGTCCCTGTAACACAGGCAGTTACACAGACAGTTACACAGGCAGTTACACAGACAGTTACACAGGCAGTTACACAGGCAGTTACATTACATTCTAGGTATTTACTCAGTTATAGTCATACAATGATAGTACATAATGATTTGGCGGCGAACCCAATACAGTACAAGACCAACGTGTTTGAGAGGACCGGCTACCTATATACAGGATTAGTGTATAAATAGGTGATGTGTTTACACGTGCGACTGCGCATCTCCGTCAATGCGTGTCTGCATGTCTACTATAAATATCACTCACTTGAACATAGGAATGTCCATGATGTTGGCCAGATTAGTCAGATCAAACTCCAGAATCTGCAAGATACATGTACAAGGCAATCAGTCTCTGCCATGTGTCTTCACGTTGTTTAACAAGTCGACATACGTGTATACGCTACTACTACTACTACTACTACTACTACTACACTACTACTACACTACTACTACACTACTACCACTACACTACTACTACCACCACTACTACTACGACTACTACTACCACTACTACTACTACTACTACCACCGAGAAAGCTAGTACATATGCTGACAACACTGTCACTGTATACTAGTACTTCTGTGGTTACTCACGGGGTTGGTGATGAAGTAGAAGGAGATGCCGCCAATTAACGGTGCCGCACTCAGCAGGGGTTTCAGCACGACGCGCAGCGTTCCTTTCAGCTGTGGAAGAATAGGAATCCCATGACAACCATTAATCTGTGTTCATGTCGCGTCAAGAAGACAGTATATTACAATGTCGGCAACTCTAACATGACGTGTATATATATGTAGAATGTTTATTTCACCAAAAGTGTACCGTTATTTTCCTGATTCCAGCAGCGTTGTCCATCCCCAGCATGCCCACGTCTATGTCGGCGTCACTGACGTAGCTGGAGCAGAGGAGAACACTTGTGAATATGTCATCCCAGAAAACACAGCGTTATACAACTACAGTAGATCTCGCATATAACGGACTCATTTGGACCGGCTATTTCTGTCCGTTATATGCCAAGTACGTTATACGCATATGCCGCAATTAGCTTTAGATGGGACCTGGGACTTCAGATTCAGTCTTATATGCGAGCTCCGAGGCCGGTATATCCGAGGTCTACTGTAGTTTTATCACTGCACATTCCTGGTAATGGTATGCAATGCAGACTAGACCTCGGAGCACTATGATTCACTTATGAAATATTTAATAGACTGCGAGAGATCTTTAGAAAACGGAGGTTACACAATCCACTCAACAATCAATGCAATCAACAATCCACTCTGTCCATGCACATCTGATAATAAATGAAGGCATTACCACAGTTAACTTTAGAAGTATGAGCAGAATAATGAAAAAGATATACATGTACAGTATGTACAAATACATTTATTTATAATTAGTTTCAATTAAAGCACCAACTCGCATCCAAGAATTCATCTTGGATCTCAGTTCTGCGAACCAGCATGGACACACAAAGATGCAAGACTAGTTAGATATATGCTTTATGTCAGATGGATATCAAATATACAAGGTTTCTAAAGTAATACACTTTAATTTTCCAGGTCTGTCACACAAGGATTGCTATTTTTTAAATCAATTACAAAAATAATTAAACAAATTCATGCCAAAGATATACAATCATGGCAAACCAAAAATAATTTTAAAAAATTGTCTACACATAATATTTAATAACATTTCTCATATATCACTACATATATATATATATTATATATATTACAATGTGCAGACTCATTCCTTGATTGAAGTATCTCAATGTCTCGCTTAGTATATTATAAAGAAAACTAAAAATATATTCTGCATAAATGCTAACAAATAAGGAATGAATAATTAACTTAAAGCAGCCTAAAATTCATCACATATATAATACAAATATTTGTTTTCTCAATACAAGCTCCGAGTAATAGTATGCAGTATAACAAATAAAATTTACGTCAACTAAACAATTCGGTAAAACGTAATCAGCAAGTAAATAAAGTACATCATCTCTAAATAGCAGAATACATACAATCAACACTTGTTTAAACAGTAATTGTTGAAAACTATTACTCAACACTTAATTTGACTTCATTTTAACCTAAAACGATAAAAGGGCAGAGCTATATCTGTGATATAAATATGATTAAATAGCAGCAGAGATAGACAATTTGTACATATCAACAAATCTATATTGATAAACAGAAGGGCAGAGCGATGTCAGTGACATCAGAAGGGCAGAGCGACATCAGAAGGGCAGAGCGATGTCAGTGACGTCAGAAGGGCAGAGCGATGTCAGAAGGGCAGAGCGATGTCGGCGACGTCAGAAGGGCAGAGCGATGTCAGTGACGTCAGAAGGGCAGAGCGATGTCAGCGACGTCAGAAGGGCAGAGCGATGTCGGCGACGTCGTTGAGCACGTACTGGTCCAGGGGTTGAGGCAGGAAGGCGCTGATGGTGTCCAGCACCCACTCTCTGGACACGGTCACCAGCTGGAAGTGTTTGTAGAAGTGGTTGAAGTGCTCCACATCCGACAGGGTCGGCGGCTCCACCTCTGTGTCCAGACAGCGGATGATGAGGGCGGGGGATGCCCGCAGCAGACCCAGCTCCAGTGGGTCATCCACAACTACCCCACCTCCTATCTGTAGCAGGGCCGACATGTCATCTGGAACAGACAGGAAGTGGCTGGTTGTAGGAAACACGAGTGTATCTCTATTTGAATAAACTTTGATGAATACTAGGAGCATTACAGTAGCTCCAGGGCTCTGGACTAGGGACAAGTTAAATTGCACTGCAGGCAACCTACTGTTTATCATTTTGCACCTTTGATGCCTTTGCTACTTGCCCTGACTTGCTCTGCGGGCAAGTAACTCAGGATGTTAGTCTAGAGTCCTGAGCTCACCGAGTGTAATTGACATTAGCTCTGAAGTCTGAGCAAAGATTTAAGAAATACTGGACTGCTCACTACACAAATAATAACTAGTGAATACAAAAGTTCACTTCAGGCAGGTGTGTTCTCCTTAGCCACAATATAATTGTGTTTTTTTTTATTAATGTCAGGGTTCCACTTAGCTTTCAATTTTTGAGAGTCCCGGGGACGCATGTTGATATACTTATCACATTTTTTATTAATAAAGTGTGTTCAAACTTGCAATTTTTGCGTATGGAACGCAGGATTGCGCATTCGGAAAAACCTTGTATCATACTATTTATGTTTGGACTCTTTTCCACATTACCATTTCATGATATTTGATAAATAAGCACTGTACTATTAAATTGCTATGGTCTACTTGTATAAATACCTTTCGGCATTTCCTTGCTGAGTCCCGTACAGGTGAATGTGAATCCAGAGAAAAGCTGTGTCTCTGTGGTGCGAGATCTCCTGGGCCCGAAGTGATTCTCTCCAGTCACTGTGTCTCCACAGATCTCATACTGGTCCTGTAACACAGTGACAGCGCTGTCAGGTACACAGTGGCACAGTCTTACACACATTCTTACACACAGTCCACACCCATTGTTCTAGCTGGTCTGTACTCAACATGAAACCATATTGGCCAGTTTGCTTCTTAGGGAGTAAATAACATGTGCAAAAGTCACAGTATCTCACCAACTGATGGTGCAATAATGCACTGGTGATGGGAGGGGAACCTGGAGTAATGATATCAACATATATCAAGCAGAAGAAGCCAGGATGACGATGGTATACCACAAAGTACAAACCCTCTCGCTATATGGTTATGCTGTACTACACCCGACAGCTGTAAGTGTCTATCCACGTACCTCGGCTAGAGGTCTGCCGGCAGCGAGCGAGTCTCGGACCCAGTCACAGGACAGCACCCAGCAGTGGGCCATGATTCCCTGGAAGTACTTCAGTGTGCGGTCACACAGCGGGCGGCCAGCATCTCCACCGGCTAGAAATATACAGATGGTGTCACTTCATACTGACTGTCACTTCCTACAGACTGTGTCACTTCATACTGACATGTACCAAGAACATACCACAGCGACTTACAGAATCATTAACCTCAAACAAGGTATCCATTGTATTGGGATTAAACATTAAGATACCGTACATGGCACTTATCCACAACAATACTGTAAATCATGAAATTAATGTGAGCAGAATATTAATGCGGAAAATGCGACCGCCGTATTGTCGCATTTAATTGCTGCACGTTAAGTAAGACTTGGAGGAAAACATGTATGGAAACATGGCCGTTCTCATTTTATTGGTGTCGCATTTACGTTTACAATCTAGAGGTCGCATTAAATTAGTGACGCATTAATTTCATGATTTACAGTATCTACAACAATACATATTGCAATATGTTCAGCAAAGCATCATGCAAATTGTCAGCTATTATATTTTCTTCTTGATTACTTTCATGATATTTATATTGCAATCGGGGATGTACATGTTTTATTATATTTGAACCAAATGAATAAATAACAATCAAAGAGCTTTCACTGAACTTACCTTTTCTGACAATGACATGGGTGACCAACTTTCTAAATGTCGGGAAGAAAGCACATCCAAACTTGTCCACAAACTTCTTCACCAAGATCTGTTTTCATAAATATAGCATCCACAAATTACAACACACCTACCACCATTCCCCATCAACAAGGACATGCTACTGTCAGGATTAATGAAAAGATTATGACAACCCAATGAATACAATTACCTTTAAAAAAAAAAAAATAGCATAAGATGTACACGGATCAGGGCTCTGGACTAACATATGCCCGACGTACAGCCAGGGGCAAGTTAAATTGCACTGCGGGCAACCTACTTTTTAACATTTAGCACATTTGGTGTCATTGCTACTTGCCCTGACTTGCTCTGAACAAGTAACTCAGAATGTTAGTCTAGAGCGCTGCAGATAATGAAATGTTAAAGCGCCACTCACAGCTTCGTCGCGACCGAGACCACTTGTGATGAGACCAATGGACCGGGACTTCCTCCTCCAATTCTCCGTACAAAGAGGACTCAGCACTTTCCGCGGCTCCTCAGTTTCTTCTGAAGATTTTCTCTCCTTCTTTATCACCTTCATAGTTCCCAACCTGGATTTTACCAAAGGGAGACCACTCTCACCTGTATTTTCTTTGGAACTGATCTCCTCCTTACTTTTTCCTGAGTTTGTCTTTGCAGGTTCTAAAGGTTTGTTGACATAATTTCTCAAGGAACCTGGGGACCTAGTTTTAGTAATAACATCAAATGCTCTGGGGATTGTTTCTGACTTCCTGTCTGTGTGTGCATGACATGGCGATTGTGGAGGAGGTGAGGGCGACCTTGGACTAATATTGAAATTCTCATCGTCATCATTGTCATCACTGTCATCATCATAGTCATCTTTATCATTGGATGAAGGAATAACATCTGAAGTACTTCTTGCTGAAAATAACATAGTGTCACATGGACTTGTGTTCTGAAACAATAGTAATACTCTCATCAATCCTATTTGATAGTATAGTAACTAGAACTGCAACCATAGAACCGTAACTAGACAGAGAACAGCATAGAGACACAGAACAGCATAGAGACATAGAACATCATAGAATTAGTTATTGCAACACTTCACTATGGAAATATTTCACCCACATGTAATCACAGAACTGATCACAGAATTTAATCTATAAAATAAGTATTGCTGTAAAAGGCTATACCTCGGAATGGCGTCAGTTCCCGCTTCGGTACAACTGCCTCCTCTGCCTCCAACTCCTGTTTGGTTTGCTCCCTTCTCTCCACCTCCAGCTCTGCTGTATTTCTCTGTTGACAGCTGTCGTCACTGTCGCTGTCACTGTCTATGACCATGGCACGTCGGGAGTGCTTCTTTGAGCGAGGTGGCACGTGACCACACTATACACAGCATAACAAAAATAACTAATTAATAAATAAATAAAATTTATATCAAAAACATAAATCTATATTCACCTAGCATTGCCGATATTTACTAAAAATAGACATCAGGTGGGCTATGCTTGCGAACTGTAACAGTAGGAATAAATGAATGAATGAATTATTGTTTTACGTCACAGCGGGAATCTTTCACCCATAGGTGACGACGTAACAGTAGGACATACTTGTAGATCTGCTACTAGTACTAAGTACAATGATAACAACCCACCTTCTCAGCTTGTTCTTGGCGTACTGGACGACTGGGACGTAGAGGAGAGCTGGACTGAGGCAGACCTCCGTACACATCGACATCAGCCGGAGACAGCTCCGCCTTCCGGAGCACTGTGCCGCCATCACACAGGACAAACTCCTCGTCTGAACTGGACGCGCTTCCTTCCTGGAGATTCCATGCGGCCTCGGGATGAAGATTGTCCTCCGGTGTCGAGGCCTCAGAGTCAATGTCGATATTTGCACTGTGATTAACACCACCATCCTGTTCCTGTAGCTTCTTACTTCTTACCTCTGTCCGTTCTGGTGGTCCTTCAAGAGCAACATCTTGTCCTAGAGGCAGATTTCTGACAGATGTTACCGAGTCTTCGCTGTCCGACAAAATATGTGCAACCTCAGGTTTGTCTGTCTGACTGTCTGCCTGTTTTGTAATGTTGCATGCATGTGTCCTGGTTTGACTGGGAGTGGGTCCTATGACTTCCACCGAGTCTGTCATCGTCAGCTTCTGTCCCTGACTCGGACAATCTGAGCTCCCCTGAGACTGCGACACTTTGACAATATTCTCGCTGTTTCCTCGCACGGATGCCTCAGACATCTGCTTAACTCTGGGCGATGCTGACGCTGTAACAACAGGAGACTTCCTGCACGACCTCCCGAGAGCAGCAAGACCTCTGACTGCCCGCACTCCAGGTACCACAGACGTCTGACAGTCATCGGTATCAGAGTCACTCACATCAGAAAAATCTAGTGAAAGTCTTCGAGTCCGTTTTCTGTCTGTATATTTGGGCGTGAGGTCAATAGTTCCAAAACTTTCTCCACCAGGCATACATCTATGGGAAATATTCTCCATTGATTGTTGTAGGCAGGAATCTTGTGATTCAGTCTGGCTGATTTCAAGTTGGGAGTGGTCTTCAATAATCTCTTTACCGTGATGACCTGCCTTGGAGCTCATTGATTTCTCTGCAGGAGACATAAGTCCAGAAATATGTTCAGTTTCCATAGGAAGATCGCACATTCTGTCATCAACCGCTTCACTATCAAGAACAAGCATTTTGGCAGATTTATGTCTTTTGACACGTTTTGCTGGCCTAGGTCTCCGTGGACTCCCATCTAGAGAGAAGCATTTCCTCTTGGGTCTACGAACTTTCAGCAGTTCCTCATCAGAATCGTCCACAGTCATGACAATAGGAGCACTCCAGGCTTCAGAGACAGAACTACCACCTGCCAGGGAAGCATTCGTGGATGGCGTACTCAGAGCCACGTGCTCAGCATACTTCCTCTTGTGCTGCTGACTTCCTCTCACACTGCATTGTGTGCGCTTTTCTACAACAGAGGCACCTGTCAGCCTAGGTGACCCTTGAGACTTCACATCAACAGCAGACACATCATCATTGCCTAACTGTGGTTTCAAAAGGATTGACTGAGAAACACTGGCAGAGGTGCCGACTGTATCGTCCACGGAACATCCAGACTCCGCGACGACGTCCTGGCCGACCTCGGTGCTGTCCAGACAGTCATTAGGATCATCTGGAGCCACAGTTTGATCCTCCTCTACAGCCACAGTTTGATCCTCCTCCACAGCCACAGTTTGATCCTCCTCCACAGCCACAGTTTGGTCCTCCTCCATGGAAGCTTTCTGTGTGGAAGCTTCACTGCTGATACATCTGCGAACATCAGTTCTATCAGCATTTTCATCGGAGTCAGCAACCTCCTCAGCTGGATCAGAAGATTTGGCTGTCCGACTGCTTCCTGCTCCGTGGAGATGACGAGTGGCAGTGGTGGTGGTTCTCCTGGACTTCCTCCGCTGCAGAGACAAAGGAACACTGCTCTCCACCACGTCTAGTGACGGCGGCATTGTCTCACAGACATCTGTGTCGCCATCTGCCCCAGGGACTGGACCAGGTTCCTGTATTTCAGATGCTGTGTTTGCCATATGATTAAGTCTTCCTTTATGGTCACTCTGGTTCGATTGAGTCAACGTGTCCGAGACTGGGCTATCCAAGATGTCATCAGGGGCAGGTAACTTTGCACTACTTTTGTGATTACAGGGCGAGAGCTTTACATTGTTTTCTTCATCTGATTTTACAAGTATTTCTTCTAGTTCACCTGCATTATCCTGAGAGATCTGAGACATCTTTCTCTTTACCTCCTCTGATTGTAGATCTGAAATCAGAGAGAAATGTCTGCCTTGAGGTGATGTTATAGTTTGGCATGAAATGCATTGACCCCCCTATACCCGCACGTGCAAATTCAGCCTACTTGTCTGTTCATTCTTTCGAACATCGACCTTCTGCATAAAATAATACTTAGTCAAAATATTTGATGATCGTTAAATAAACAGATTTTTTATTACTGGTGCAATATTTATATTTTTGGTTAGGTCAAATGAAATTAGGAAATGGATTTTTTTTTTTTTTCATTCCAATAAGTATTTACCGAGATAATCTACGAAATAGGGGGGTCAATGCATTTCATGCCAAACTATAACCATGGAAGTAACATCTATTTTTCTGGGAATTAGACATAAGTTAGCCTTGATTTTTCCTATTTTATACATTAAACTCTGAAAACATGCGTTAACACTTCTGAGCAGTGGATAATCACATATTCATTGGTAACGACAGTTAATACTATTTCAAGAATAATAAAAATGACCGTTGACTGAGTACCGGTACTTACTGAAATCTGCTTGTTCAAACTGGGTGTTGTCTGGGGTCAGATTGAGGTCCTCTGTAGCTGAACTCTCTCCGGAACTGTCCTCGAGGTCAGCCGTGGGAGACCTCACTCCTAGGTGGAGGAAGTCGAGATATTGAAAAATATGCTGGCATGATGAAGCGCAGAAAAGTTACAAAATTAGATGCTTCATTACCACCTCAAGTATACCTACACCTACAAGTATACCTACCGTATATCAGAAATATAAGTATAATTCATAATAAATAACTACATGATACATTGCATATATCAATTATAAGATACACACAAGTTACTACTGTAATAAAGTAAATACATACCATTATGAAGGTTTTCGTCTGGGTCAGGCATTACAGTTAAAACATCATCTCCAGCTGCTGGGCAAGAAGCATCCTGTACAACTGGCCCGGCCTTTCTGGCAGTTCTCATCATAGAAGTAGCATGTCTCTTCTTCTTCTCAATAGGTAGTGGCATTTGACTACAAAACTCTGAGCCAGAAAGATGAACATAGTCAGACTCTGTGTCTCTGCTGGACACTGTGAAAGCTGCTGGTTCTTGAGGAATACCCTTGCTCTGTGCAGACAGTAGCAGCTGTGGTGTAGCCTTGCTCTGTGCAGACAGTAGCAGCTGTGGTGTAGCCTTGCTCTGTGCAGACAGCAGCATCTGTGGTGTAGGAGGGACGACAGTCACACACGCCGAGCCACCTCTCACAGGGATCTGCTTGAACACTGCCAGTAGAGGTGTGGGTGGAACAATTGACAAAGTTCCATCACATGGTATGGAATCACCGGAATCACCTCCAGACTTAGGAATGCTGGCATCCTTCAGAGCATCTACTGCCTGGTCGTCCTTCAGTGTGTCCATTGCATCGTCATCAAACTCGGGTCCGATGTCTTCATCCATCACTTCAAGCACATCTTCAGATTGTTGTGCAGCATGTTCCTGATCGGCCGCCATGTTGGCCTGTGCATCCTGTGTGGAGAACATAAGGTCATGCTCCTCCGCCTCACCGAGTGTGTTCACCAAAGTGCTCATCTCTTCTTCATGACTCTCCAGATCAAAGTGAACACGTTTTCCCTTCCTCCTCTTCACTGTGGAATCCTTTTCAGATTCATCCACGGTTTCTGGAAGTCCACTTGCATCTACAACCAGATCTATTTTCTCTGAAGTTGTTGGGAGATTACTAACTTTCTTGACTGTCTGAAGCTTCTTGTTAGCCTTGGAACTCTTCCTGCCTCGCTTCTTGACTGATTTTCTGGAAACCTTGAGAGGAGTGTTCTGACTACTCTTGAACTCGTACGGATCAGATGAATGTAGATCAGGATGTGATGCATTGTCAGCTTCAACACGAGCTATGCTTGCTACCCTTGTTTTGAAAATCTTCTTTCTGTTTGCTGACAAGCTGTGTGATTTAGGTGAAGGTAACGGACTATGGGCCTCAAAATCACTTTCATTGTCATTAATATCAAGAATATCCTCCTCTCTTCTCATCAAATAATGTGCATCTTCATTTGAATCAGAATCTGACATTGGATGACCAACATGTTCAACATCATCAGTCGCAGGCTTCTGGTTAGTGTCTTCCGCACTGGATTGGCTACGTGAAAAGGACTGTCTTTCTGTAGCTTCTTGAGCTTTTACAACCCACGTATTAACCATACTTCTCTTTTGAATCTTTTTTTCAGACTTTTCAGCTTTCTGAACTATGTCTTCTACTTTGCTTTTCTTGGTCTTTGACTTGACATAAGTTTTCACTTGGCCTTTCCTCTGAAAGTCTTTGTGCAGTGGAGTTTCAAAACTACTCGTTGGAGCAGAATCATTACAAGTAACATCACTCTTCTCCTGTCGACTATCCAGGCTTCCTTGTTGTCTGGTACTGTGATGTTCCACCCTCCTTCCAGAGTAGATATTCAGCTTCACTTTCGTGGCCTTCTCTATTGGCTTCACTTCTTGGGATTGAAACAGAAGCATTTCGTTATCACTGCTTTCTACTTCAACTTCTCCAGTTTCACTCTCTGGAGTCAACTCAAGAACGTGTTCAGCTCGGCTGCTGCAGATTGTCGGTGGCGGTCCAGATTCTGTGTCAGCAGACAGTGTGGCCTCCTTTTCTAGCACTAGCTTGGAGTCAGCAGTATGGCTGTCCACTACCCCGCCTCTTGTCTCCACTACCCCGCCTGCTGCATCTCTCCTATGGACACAAGGTCCTCTCCGGCCTGTGTTGGTGTCGCCAGACGATTCCTCCTCTATTTTGTCAGTTCCCTTATGTGCACCTCTTCCAGAAGATCGTTCATCATCCCCAGATTGAGTTTGGTCATTGCTGTTGAAGTCAGCAAGAGAAGGTTCTCTCAACACCTTCAGTTCTCTCGACTCCTTCAGTTCTCTCGACTCCTTCTGTTCTCTCGAAGGATTGGATCCTTGGATTACAGTAGAAGCCCCAGCTCCAATGGTAAAGTCCTCATTCAATCCACAGGCTCCCATTTCCAGATATTGGAGCAGGGCTTCCTCCTTGTCCTGCTCCAATCGGGATTCAGTTTGCCGTCTGCTTCGGCTACTACTTCTCGTCCTCTGATTGGATGAAGTGCTCCTGCTACTACTTCTAGTCCTCTCATTGGTCGAAGAACCTCTCCCTTTTCGTCTTGCTCTCTGATTGGTTGTTGTGCCTGCAGTGATGCCAGTAACATCTCCGCCACTTTCTGTAACTGGCTCCACGTGCTGCCGGCTGACATCGCCATCCTGATCAGCACTGCAAATAGATGATGATATATATCCTGAATTCCAATTTATGTAAACGATGAGACAATAATTCTATGATTAAACATGTATAAAGATCCAGCATGTTAATGTGAGAGAATACAACAGGTAATGGTTTGACAATACCATAGCTATTCAAGTAAATCGAATAATACCTGTTATTCCTGACAGTTGTGGAGTCTACTGCTGGACAAGTTTTGGCAACTTGTACGTTCTTCTGATTCTGGAATTGGAAGAAAATAAATTGAAGTAAACCTTTAACAAGAATACAGTCAGCAATTTAGCACCATCATCACCCACTGTCAACAAAAAATAAATAAATAAAATGCATAACTTGAAACATGCAAAATTACATGTACACAAGCACCAGAAATATTTTGGGTAACTGTTTTTGTGATATCATAAAAGAGTTTTAAGAGAAATGCTGTATTAGTCTAGGTACCTGTCGGAGTCTACTGTCTGACACCCGTCTGTGTGTACTCTCTGGTCCTCGTGGGAAGATGCTCTCGGGCGTGCAAGGGAAGAAAGTCGTCTCTCTCTCGCCACGTGCTGGACTAACTGTAACCGGAATGTCAATAATAATTGGTACGTTTATCAAGTCATCCATTATTCTATAACTCAACTGGCAGACTTCCAGAAAATATATGTAGTGTACTGTGTAGAGTTATTTACCTTAATATAAAATTGTGTATCCACATAAAAGGCCACACGTTATTCAAGCAGACATCATACAACATCAGACAAGCTTCAACTGTGTACGACAGCATCTGTGTAACTTGTGGGAGAAACATGCTCAGGGATTGATCTTAACAATAGTCTGCTAGCCCGAACCCCTTCTCACAATGTTAAAGGTATCCTAAGGACTAGTACTGTAGTAGAAAATTAAGGTTTTGTCACACAGGTTTGGTATTTGAATCATTATTCAGGTTAGTATTTAGGAGTTTTGAAATGTAAACTTCTATCCCTAGCACAGTACAGGCAGCACAGTGACTATTATGAAGAGTTGTGAGTACAGTACTCCCTCGATATAATGCTGAAGTTGGGGTCCATGACATGCCACCTGCGTTATAATACTGCGTTATAATATCAACAAATATAACTGGAGAAAACAAAAAAAATTATCATTGGACCCTGCGTTGTATCCGAATCCAAGGTGCATTGAAGGGCGTTATATCGAGGTAGCATTGTAGTAGATGAACATGTACTTACAGACTTGGCCGGAGTCATCCTGGTAGGCCGAGATCAGAGAGCGGACATGATTGACGATCTCATTGAGTTGACCCTGATCCTGCAGGCTCCTGTAACCATGGTAGCACAAAAACAAATACAGATTTACCTAGAAAATAGTACATACTTTGTTATTTGAATGACTAGGGCAAATTATAATATTTGCCTTAGTTCCTGGATAAAAATAAATTAAATTAAAATTAAATTAGTACTAAGTGAACTAATAAATGTATATGAATACTGACCGCTTAGTGACTGCTTTCTTGCACAGTGGACAGGGAACGGAAGAATTTCTCTTCAGAAACTCTGTGATACAA
The DNA here is from genome assembly GCA_034780755.1 of Lepetodrilus elevatus. Classification (NCBI taxonomy): domain Eukaryota; kingdom Metazoa; phylum Mollusca; class Gastropoda; order Lepetellida; family Lepetodrilidae; genus Lepetodrilus; species Lepetodrilus elevatus. The sequence goes on from JAVCKZ010064146.1 coordinate 13,975, forward strand.
AATCTGTAATGGCAATAAGCAATTGGTAGTGATTTGCAGTCTGAGAAATTACTGACCTTGAGCAAGTTGGTTGCATGTACACAGTGCTCCCTCGATATAACGCTCTTTGATGCACAACGCGGGGTCCAACGTGGACCCCCATTTAAAAATAGATAAATAAAAATAAATTCTTATTTTTTCACCAATTATATTCGTTGATATAACGCGGGTATTATAAAGCAGGTGGCATGTCATGGACCCCAACTTCAGCGTTATATCGAGGGAGCACTGTACTATTTATTCTGCAGTGTAAATTAAGGAAGTAGACCGAACAACTGAATGTAACTCTGTAAGTCTTAATAATCTCTTACTGGATCATCAGGAAATGTTAACTATTTATTATTGCAACACAAAATATAACATAGCATTGGATCAGGTCGTGGAATCAACTCATATTAATTCACCTGCAAAATTTGTGGCTACACTTTGTGGAAACTGGATTGTTGAGAAGATCAAGACTGAAATATAACAAAATGTTCTGTTATTCTTCCCCTGTACCTGTTAAATCCACATTAAAATATATATTTTAGTATAGTTTTGGAAATTAGTATAGCAGGGATAGAAGTTCCCACTCGCCCGGCGGCCCGATCCATTTCTCCTAATGTTAAAGGTATCCTACGGGCGAGTAGAAATTTGGGTGGCAGACGTTTCGCCCTAGAACGCTTACGCCTCCAGACGTTTCGCACCGTAACACTTTCGCCCGGTCGTTTCGCCCAAATGCATGTACCAGTTCGCCCTACCATATATTTTCAAAAGGCTTTTTCGCCCTGTCTATTTTGCAAAATGTCCGTCTATTTTCGAAAGCTTGTTGACTTTGTTGTCATTCAATTATTACGTGAACACTTGAAAGATATGACACGAATATAGGTGACACTTGCGAAATGCGTA
>JAVCKZ010064157.1:0-14898 GCA_034780755.1 Lepetodrilus elevatus
CATATGTACTGCTTGACTAGTCTGGATTTCCACCAGTTTTTATAGTGCTAGTTCACTTAGAATATCATGTCGCAGATGTGAACTGCAGTCTATGTACTTAAAGTTGAATATCTAAATAACCATTAGGGCATTCTCATAAAATTACACATGTGTATTGCTGATAAAAATAGGAGTGAGTGAGTGAGTGAGTGAATATGGAGTTTAACATCGCTGTGTGAATCTTTCATAAAAATAAAAATAGAAATTTGAATATGTAAAAATAAATGTAGAATCTTTTTCACTTTTATAATTTTGCATGTTTTTATTCATTAATTTATGTATTTATTGATGTACCATGTATAATGTTAATGTATTCATATAAGTAAAAGATACACACTATTTAATACTGAATACATATTTATAAGTATTGTATTTCCAATGAAGCAATTGCAATATATTAGTACCTTCTATTGCTGTTGTTTCCTACACAGCTGACATAGTAGTACATACATTAAAAAAGGCTTTGTGGTTGTAAAACAACAGGTATCATTGCATCATTTGATCATTCCAACACATTCAGAGAATTATAGAACAAGTTTAGGAAAATTGCCTTCTAACCTGATTGATAAGCATCATGCAGTATTTTAAAAACCTGACTACTTTTCTGTCAATTTCTAATCCGGGATGTGTAAGAGTCCTAAGCTATGATCTTGTCTGTGATATGTTGACATAACCCTGCACGTGAATACGGTTTTGAAATTCTATCACGCTGCTTTTTATTGCGTAGACTGTCATCAAAGCCATTTTGTTTCCCTTTAGGGGATTCTTGGGGAGTATTTATAGCGTGAGGCTTGGAAAGGGTGTCTCGGGACGCTATCAGCAGCAACCAGCGACTAGCGAAGAATGTAGAGAAATAGACGGAGAGATCTATGTGCCAGCCTGGATTACGTAGGGATTTTCTTTAGTTTTCGGGATTTACTTTAGTTTTCGGTACATTTATTTGTTTTTAAATGCAATCAGTTGAAATAGACAGGGTTTCTGATGATATAAAATTCTTGGTTTCAATGATAGGGTGATACTTGGTTTGTTTCATAGGTAGAGACATGATTTACATGACAGAGATACTTGGTGTGCAGGGTTAGAAGTTCCCATTGCCCATTCACCCAGGGATTGGATTAATTTCTCTTAATGTTAAAGGTACCCTACGGAATAGTAGAAATTATATGTTTCGTTATTTATATCACTATTCGGGCGAGTACGTTTTGAAGTGAAGTTGCATTCCAGGTGTATTTGATAGGTAGAGATGATTTCTATGATAGCGACAGGGATTGTTGGATAGAAAAGAGATGTACTTTCTATGATAGGAAACGACAGTCTATGATAATTTCTATGATAAGTCGAGATGATATTCTATTTGTCTATCAGCATTATTTTTTACTGTGGTTTTAGGTGCAAGTGAACTAACTATTAAGTAGAATCTGTTTTTGTAGTTATTCAGTAAAATACATATGTTTTTGTCATTTATCAATCAAAGTACAATGTATTATTTAGAATGTTAGAATTAGCTTGAGGTAGACAGATACCTGTTGTTTTACAACCACAAAGCCTTTTTTAATGTATGTACTACTTTCCAACAAACTACTCGGATGGCAAGCATTAACAAATTGATTTTTTTGCCTTTTACTTTGTCCTTGGTTTTGAATTGCAGCTATTGATCTCGAGTCATGTTTCATTCCTACCTAGACCCGGCAGTTTTAGATCTTTCTATTTTGGATTGTCACTGTCTGTATGTACAGACATAGCCAGGATATCGTGATATTAATTTCATATATAAAATAACCTTTCATTTTATCCATATTTCTGGGTTTTAATGTTTGTATATTAATTGTTGTGTATGGGTGAAATATTCCTGCGGGGACGTAAAGCACTAATTAATTAATTCATTCATTATATGCTAATAGTGAAATTTGTGCTTATCTATGTTACCAATGTTTACAGTAAATGTCAAACTAATTTCAAAAGATTTATTAATTGCCAATTATTTTCAGTATATGTATTTTATGCCTTATGATCATTCATTTACAAATTTATTGCATTTTTCGGACAATATGCAGTTCTATTTATATGTTTGACAGATTAACTGAAATATGTTTTGTTATTTATATAGTTATATAGTTATGAAACTAGCAATAGTAATACATTGATTTTCTCAGTGTTTCAAGGATACACTCCATTTTAGTCTGTCAAAATGTTCTACTGACCAATTTGTGGCCGGCCTCACTCTGTAGAATGGCCGTGTCAGACAGTAAACTCTCATCATTTTGTCATGGTGTCATTTAGTATTCTCTGCCTTCTGTCATATGTGACTTTAAAAGTGCTACTGATTGAACGCAATGATTATCAAATGGACATTTCGGATGGATGATGGAGCGTTCAGAGTTAGTGGATAAGCGGCCGCGCTGTTTGATGTATTGTTTGTATGAAACGTCCAGTGTTCAGACATAATGCTACGTGCGTGTCCAACAATAAATGTGCCACTGACCAGATAATGCTTGTGTTTAATTCTATTACGTCAATGCAGATATATTTTTTAGATTCTCAAGTTGTTGTCTTTAACATGCTGGATCATTGTCCTTGTCAAAGACTGGAGAACTTATTTTATTATAAACGAAGTAAAAGAACTTCCTCTGCAAAACTGTGCTTTGACAATTTTTACAAAAATGTAAACATCAAAGCAAAAATATTTTCAGGATTTTGTCTAATTGAACTTGAAGATTATTAGTTGACGAAATTATTAAGACTTTATTTCCATTATTTTCTGATCAAAGTTCAGGATACTGTTATTTACAAATAATATCACAAGAGAATGATCTGGCATGTGTTGTGTAGTTGTAAATATTTCACTATTTTCCACAGTTAAAATTAGTAAACATTGACTCATAGTGTGTTCCTTGCGCTACCAAATCCAGCCAGTATATTGATTTCTTTAGTAGGTTTAAAGTGGCTTCGGTATGCCATTTGACTTGTCAGTGGATTCCAACATATCTCTGTTCAGACTGAAATAGAATCAACCTACAAAATTAGGTTGATGCTTTTGCTAATGTAGTAATGACTATACTATGTTGTAATACAATGCTACAAGTATTTCCTTTGACAATATCTTAAAACTCTATTAACCCTCTCCATTCTGAAGGCAACTGGAGATGCCCTAAAGAGCAGTGCATGTGCTTAGTCCAGCAGTGAGAGGGTTAATGTAGGACAGTATTCCCAGACTTACATTTTAAATAGATAAAATCTTAAGGATGATTGGTCTATTAATTTTTATAATCAATTCTATCATTTTGGAATTTTATTATGTATCAAAGTCAGAGTAATTTTGTGGATGGAATATTAATTATTGCAAGATTTGTCCAAAATAACAATTCACTCTTAACCTTCTTCCTGCTGGATTAGGCAAAATTATTGCTCATTAGGGCGTCTCCGGTTGCCTTCAGTAAGGAGAGGGTTAATTACTATTTGGGATATATAGGGCAAAGGTTATGGTAATTAATTACATTTTGATGTAATGAACACCTACTGATTTGTCCCGAGGTATAATGTACTTATTTGTTACTAATATTGTCCTGAAAACTAATAATGTAAACTAATAATGTACATATATAATGACAATACACCTTTCTTACAATATGTGTTGATAACTACTTTTGTATATCAGCAAGTTATGTATGGTTGCAGACAAGATATTGACCAACCATGGCATGTTCTTTATTACCGCAGATTTAAGATTACTCACAGACCAATTTGCCGAAGATATTGGAGATTATTCTGTTTTATCTCCCAAACATGGGAATTGAAATGTGTTTTATTTGCTAGACAGAAGCCATTGAGCGTTATCGCCCGGACTGTGTCATGGTCTACTGTCAGCAATGACGCGTTCTTCTCCACAATGCCTCAACGTGATTGACTGCGTTATATCCAGCGGTATCTCATTGTTATATTCACCACTGTCTATGACCCGACAATACCTCATTTCACCAGTTCGTTCAAGCATGTAAATATGGTATGACCCTATTAGGAATCTAAATTTGGTCCTGTCTTCTATTGGTAGGAGAAGGTCCAGTTGTCTGGTCTTGTGCGGATATCCTTGCTGTAGTGCTAGATTCTCAGATGATACGGCCAGAGATAAAACTGTTCTGTGAATGAATGAGATCGTCACTAAGCACAGCAACAATACTTCGCTCAAATACTTCAATTGCTTCCATCACAAAATAATTCAAACTGTTATATAACAGTAAACTTTTTTCTTTTCTAAGATGTATTATTTCTAGTTTGAACTAGTTACAAAAGAGTCCAATTGTTGTGGTCAGTCTCGGGATTAATTTTTTGAATCTTCTGAAACTAGTGAAGACGCAACGGTCTTCAGTCATGTCACCATCTCACACTGACGAGACTGTCGTGAAGACGCGAGTCGCGTCACTGGAATCTTCTTGGTGTATGGCTAGCATATTAGATATATTTATTCTAGCCTGATTTCTGTTATGGTAGTTATTTATAGAAATAGTATGTGTTTTTGCCTTTTAATTTTGCATATTAATTATGTATTTCTGCACCTGCATATGCTAATCTGTATTTCCGTTGGGAAATCTTGGGTTTCGGAATTAATACCAAGACTTCTTGTAATGAAACACCACGGCTGGCAGAAGGTGATGCTAGCAATGCTGTTATGTGCATGCCTTAAATATATTGGCCATTCTTTAACACCAGCCAGTGCCGTGGAAATCAGGCTTAGTACAACTAGGACATGTACATACAACAGATGCCACCCAGTGAAGAGTGAGGCTGGCTCTAAACTCCAATTCAACCAACCAATTATTTGACACGTTTTTTGTCAGACTGGTTTTAGCTAACTCATGGTGTTGTTTCACAATGCTCTCATATTCACAGAGAAACCAGAGAACTCTTGTAGTTATCATTGAGACCGTTTTGCCACCAAGGTATTGGTTTTATTGTAAAGGCCTTCCCATTTTCAGATGATATTCTGGGTTTTATTGAGATCAAACATACAGTGAAACAAAGCTGTTTCATCTCAAAATTGCAGTGAGTGAGTGAATATGGAGTTTAACGTCGCTGCGGGAATCTTTCACCTATTTGCGACGATCAAAATTGCAGTGAGTGAGTGAATATGGAGTTTAACGTCGCTGTGGGAATCTTTCACCTATTTGCGACGATCAAAATTGCAGTGAGTGAGTGAATATGGAGTTTAACATCACTGCGGGAATCTTTCACCTATTTGCGATGATCAAAGAGTCAATATGGAATTTAACGTCGCTGTGGGAATCTTTCACCTATTTGCGACGACCAAAATTGCAGGATTTTTATGTAAGCAGGATTTTTATGTAAGCAGGATTTTTATGTACCGGTAAGCAGGATTTTTATGTAAGCATAGAAATCAACAGCAAAGCATTACTTTTGTTTCACTCAGAAAGTTCTTATCAAGTATTGGACATTATGACTGCCGTATACACATCTTATCTGAGGGAAGTGAGAGCATCACGCTTCACATAATGCAATGGAGATGTATTCACGGGCATAACTGTCGGCGTATATCTCCATGTTATTGGACCCAGACTTGTCTAGATACGCTGGATACTGTCAGTATCGCTACGTTGCAGCACTCGGTACCAGTGATAGGCTATCTGGCTGCGATACACTCCCAGTAGTGACAGCTTTATCTCCAGCCTGTTGTGACGGTGTCACTAATTGGCTAATTCATCGCACAGGTATACCTGCATGGACCCAATACTTCGAGAGGAAAGTTGATGGCGAGAACTTGATTGCCATATGCCGGTGAAATTGTTGATGTGTCTGTTGGGAATACAATCTCATTTAGTTATGTATCTGTCACTCTGTTGTAACATGATTGTTCTAAAAGCAATTATTGGTTTAGTCTCACTTTCGTGAAAGAACCCAATTGAACTGTTCCTATATATACGAAGAACTGTTATTATGCTATCAGTCACTTCCAATATTCAATATATTGACAGGACTATTTCAAAAAGGTTTATTAATCTTATGGGAAATTGGTGAGAAGTTTTAAAAGTAAAAGCTAACAATTTGAAATATTTGTGTGTGCATTGTTGTAATAATTACTGTTAAAACATTCATCCCTGATGGTTTTGGAATTAACGTGGCTTTACGAAGATTTCCCACATGTACCAATTATTGTTCCGTTTCACGCTCCGATTAACTCACAACTGAAATGATCAGAACGTTTCTCACCTGTCATCTATACATAGAGTGTGAATATTTATAACTCATTTAGCAAACCATCCACAGATGTACTTGGAATAACGTTCTGTAACATGACACCATATTTTTTTGTATCCTCCATCACCTATGGGGAAATATTCCCGCGTGCGACGTAAACCTTTTATTCATTCATTCTTTGTATTGTAAATTGAAAATGCAAACTACAACCAAACATTAGACTTGAAACCTGATAATGATCATCTGAAAAATCTAACAATTAATGTATAGTATTTTAATTATGATTTAATATGTTGCAAATAAATATGCAACAAGATATACTTGGAATAAACTTGACTAATAGTTTGGGATTCATCAGCTTCAGAAATTTCAACATATTGGACAGATTTAGCTTTAATCTGTAGAATGAATTGTTCTTTTTTACCTTTGTCGTGCCATTCATTTATGTGACAAGTGGTGTTTCTGAGTAGATCAGTCCACTCATGATTATGGATTATTCCACTAATGAAAACAAACAATCTTGATATACGGACCACCTATGACAGCCGTACATTCATAACATGAAGTGTGACTTGGCTCCAATTACAATGATACCGCCATTTCATCAAAATATCCACAGATCAACTTTAATTAATGAATTCTCATTGACCGTTGACATCCACGTGATTCTCTCTGGTCTCGCACATCTCTCTGGAATGACTGGATAGCTTTTCTCATTGTATACTGAAAGTAAAATACTGCCACATATTGAAAATTAAACACAATCATGTATTGAAAGTGAGAAAACCCAATACATATACTGAAAAAAATACTGCCCAGGGATAGAAGTTGCCACTCGCCCGGCAGCCCGATAAATTTCTCGTAATGTTAAAGGTATCCTACTGGCGATTAGAACTTTCATGTTTTGTTATTTATATAATTAATCGGGCTATAGTACATTTTAAAGTTCCATCCCTGACCAGCATATACTGAAAGTAAAACCCTAACTGAAAGTAAAACCCTGCCATATACTGAAAGTAAAACCTTGCCATATACTGAAAGTAAAACCCTGCCATATACTGAAAGTAAAACCATTCCATATACTGAAAGTAAAACTATGCCATATACTGAAAGTAAAACCCTGCCATATACTGAAAGTAAAACCATGCCATATACTGAAAGTAAAACCCTGCCATACACTGAAAGTAAAACCTTGCCATACACTGAAAGTAAAACCCTGCCATACACTGAAAGTAAAACCCTGCCATATACTGAAAGTAAAACACTTTCACATGTTGAAAAGAAAACACTGCCAGATATTGAAAGGAAAACATTTCCAACATCACAGAAAGATTGTATCTGTGGAGATAGAAGAAGTCTGTATACACCATGGTCCACTCATATACTATGGCCAGGGAGATATTATAGTACTAATGTTGCATGGCTATGGACCTGAGGATATTGTGTTGTGGCGTTTGGGGGATATCACGATATTGTGGTGCGGAGGATGATGTGGTAGTATTGTATGCTATGGGGTTGGTGGAGGGGATGTTAATCCCAAGTCACGCTTCTTTGCTTAGTTTGATTTCGTGGTCCGATGTGATTAATGCTATTTGACTCCGAGTACAGAGCTACCTCTCTCGGGAGACAGAAGTGCATGTCAAGGTGAACTCGCTAAGATCACAAATTGCATGTGAGTGACACCAATAAGATCTGCTTTAATTGTGTAGAGTTATTTCAAACATGCATGCAGACAAATAAAACCATTTTTCACTTAATATTTAATTATCTAAATTTAATAAAATTATCTGAATTTAACGTTTGCGTTCTTCTTAATTAAGTTTTATTGTCAAGATATCTTCATTCGTATTAAGAAATAAATGTTATTTGGTGATGTTTTTGCACCAGCTCCGGTCTTACTGTCAATTACTGTGGTAGTTGTGGTGTAACGAAGCCAGCGACACTGGAAATAGATCTCTAAATAGCAGGGACACCGGCTCAACTGCTGGTAGATCTGCGCGTAATTACTGGTTTGCTCTTTCATGTGACGCAGAGTATCAGTTATGTCCCTTCTGTCAAGGTCGATGAGAGTAAGTTCCATGCACTGGGCGGTAATTGATTGGGTGTTGTTGTTAATTGATGGGCGACGACTCCGGTGTAAATCTCCTCCAGTGCTGGTATTACTTCCCTAACGACATGTCTGGTTACAGGGATCAAAATACGCTTGTTCTCATTCAGCTTTTGTTTTTCTTGTAAACCCGTTAAATGACTATATTCGTGGTTATTTATGAACTAGTAAACATTTGGCTAAATTATTCTGTTGGTATTAATTAGGTTTGTGTTAAAATCAGATCCTGGTTGCGTTTGTGAACAAGGTACTTTATTTCATGGATCCAGAGTGATAATTATCATTAAAAAATCACAAACAAAAATAATTAATATATAGCACTACGTGACATGGTTTTCATCTGATAACTATTACACGGCAAAAATCTAGTCAACATGTTAAATTATTCCTTGGGGAGCTGTTTGCAAGCTAAATGTTCCTGTGTTGTTTTACTTCTAAAAAAAACTCCATATTCACTCACTCACACTTCTAAAAAAATATTGTGTAACGAATATATTATTGATAAGCTCATAAAAGCATTGCAGAGAATATACCGGGCTCCGTTTCACGAAAGTATCGTACCTGGGAGGCCTGGTATAAATCAATGTGTATGTCACATCTTGCCGTAGTAAAAAACATGGCATAAACCCTGATTTAGGCCCGGGCTACAGTACGACCATGTCGTGAAACTGAGTCGTCGTAAATGGGTGAAAGATTCCCGCAGTGACGTTAAACTCCATATTCACTCACTCACTCGTGAAACTGAGACCAGAGGCCTGTTCAGGAGGGCGCGAACACGCGAGTACACACGTGAAATCGCCTTGGAAACATTCATCCTTCATATGTGACGTCACGCGATAACTCGCGTAAACTCGCCCTTCTTAGGCCTCTGAGGTGTACTGAGTTGGAGGGATGAACACTGATGAAGTATGAGGTAATCACCGGGCAAGTGCAGGCAATGCACAGTAGAGGTGTTATCTTGTACAGATTGTTGTTCCAACAGGGCGCCACTTAATTGACATTGGCTCTAGTTCTTGACATCGGCTCTAGTTCTTGATATCGGCTCTAGTTCTTGATATCGGCTCTAGTTCTTGAGAACGTGTAATTGGAATGAAATGCCAAGATATTAATGAATTGAATAAGAAATTTGAGTTAATTTTGAGAAGCTCAATAATGAATGGTTGGCAAGAGCTTTCCGGCTATGTTGTTTTGGTGTTAATGTCTCTATAATCCCAATGTATTTGCATGCCTGTCCCACAGGGCTACTTTAGCATACATCTGTAGTGATTATTTCTGTTTGAAATACGGCTGCCCTCAGAATGTCTTTCAGGCCACAGCCACGGGCCCTGAAGACATTTGTAACATTGGCGGCAATCTTCATCAGTGGCAGATAGTGTTACCTGTAGTTTGGTCATCACTGACAGATAGTTACCTATAGTTTGGTCATTAGAACCAAAGCTTTCCTTACCTGCTTTATCAGTGACAGATAGTGTTACCTGTAGTTTGGTCATCACTGACAGATAGTCATCTATAGTTTGTTCATCAGAACCAGAGCCTGCTTTGGATATAATTTTGGGCTCAGTTTTCTTTCAGCATAATGATAAAAACTTTAGGATCAAACAAAGGAGGATTTGAAATATTGAAAATCTTCATCGTGTTTCTGAATAAATTATAACTGATCATATTACATCCTGACTGGGAATATTATCAGTTAAATCTAAATCTGCAATTATGAGCTGCCATCAGTTAAGCTGTCATCCGACTTCCACATTGACTGCGTAGTGCAAAATTAACAGTAGTTTCCAGCGCTATATGTTCTGCATGATGTCCATTGACTAACACCTCGTAAAGCTGTACGTCGTGGTGCAGTCGGTACAGCGTTGTATCCTCCGTTTCCTGAACGTAAAAACAGCACTCGGTATGCGTTGTATTGATCAAGGTGTTTCATCCTCTAGAACTCCTCATTTTGTATGTCTTGGGAAAAATATTAATTGTGGACCGGAGATTTGGAAATGTTATTATTTCAATGTAGTTATTTGACCTTTTATACCAATGTCTGTTCTGTATATTGTTCATTATACTAAAGCTAGAGTCCAATTAACCTTCTCCCTGCTGAATAAAATCAAAGTGTTCTATTTCTGCATTTGATTGGGCAACTTAACTCGCCTTCAGCAGGGAGAGGGTTAAGTGTACAAGAGTTAACCAGACAAACTCTTCTGAGATAGGCAGAAATATGTGATGTTTTGAGATATGCTATTATAATTCCATAAACCTCAATATCTGAATACATTGTATTTGAATTGCAAGTAAATCTTGACGGTTGATATGGACAACGCTACAGAAATGTAACAATTTACAGAAACTCTTTTAATTTAGCCAGTAGCTATTGATTCGCATTGGCAAGTACTAGTATTTAACCCTTTTCTGCTGGAGGCAGCTGTAAATGCCCTGTAGACTTTAATCCAGCTGGGAGGGTTAACTTTGAAAGCGTATATATCGGCCTGCTTTATATGCTCACTATCTATCCTGGAGCATATTCGATTCAGCACTCGACCTACCCTAGGGTGACGGTCGCGTGATGAAATTAGCCAATGATCATGAGTGTTTGGTCATTGGCTAGTTTCATCACCCTAGGGTTGGTCGAGTGTTTGAAATGAATACGCTCCCAGATACGTCTTCTGTCTCAAGCCTGCGCCTCCGTCCGTCATAAAGGGAGGCAACTTGGAGACTTTGAGTCCTTGCTGAGGAACATTGTTATCTGTTAATCTCTCCTACCTTTACAATTTGTAACTACAGTATATTTATTGTTCCAAACAATAAACCCTATTAACAAGATTAACCCCGTTTTCTTTCTTTCTTTCTTTACTAATCTCTAGCATTGGTTCTGGTTGAAGGTGTGTCTTCATTTTCCAATTCCAGTCTCACTCACTCATCATTCACTCACTCACTCATTCATCCATTCACTCGCTCACTCATTCATCCATTCACTCACTCACTTGAATGCAAGGAAAACATTGCACGTTGTAATATCATGCTGGCTTCATGACAACATTAACCCTCTCCCTGCTGGATTAGGCAAAAGCACTGCTCATTAGGGCATCAACGGTTGCCTTCAGCAGGGAGAGGGTTAAGAAGATCTATGGAATGGTTATAGTGGAAAAGAATGAAGAAAAAGTAGCAGAAATCCAAAAAGACGATAGGGCTGTTCGTTTTGCTACCGGCTCGCCTGACCTGGCAAACCCTTTGACCCCGTTGACCCGAAAAATGTGCTCAATTTGCCCAATTTCCATGTTCTGAGCACGCCCGCTTTGACACTTACGAGATACCGGCAAGCAACCGACTGTAGCTTACCGGTATATTCCAAATATTTGGCAAATTGAGCACGTTTTTCAGGTCAACAGGGTCAAAGGGCTTGCCGGTTTAGGCCAGCCAGTATCAAAACGAACGGCGCTATTGAAATGGTCGCACACGTCCAGTTCCATGGAATGGTTGTAGCACGAGAGTCGTAACTTGTTCCACATTGCGGAGTTACGTCTCGTAGCATTAGGATCTGTCTGTGGAATGGGGACACCCTGTTATGTTGGTACGCTCTTTAACTATTGGCACTTGACCACCAAATACTGTCCAGGGTATCGTTTCTCGAAGCTCTCTTAGCCACCAAGGGACCATAGCACTCTCTTAGCAATGTATTAACTATCAGCAAAGGGAGTGCTATGGTCCCTTGGCGGCTAAGCGAACTTCAAGAAACGATACCCAGACATACGGATTTCTGGACACCACAGATGCTCGTAGTACACTGTGAAGATGAGCCCAAACTATCTATTGATGCGCTCACAAGACAATATGAACATCAACAAGTCCATAGACAACCATGGAGCCTGTGAATTCAACTACCCTACCTTGACGTTTCCTGAAATCTGTGATTTTTTACTGGAATTTGTCGTTTATTGCCATCCAGTCATCCCACACATTTGCAAGAATACAGATTATGATATTTAATGGTCGGTGGCTGCCAATACATGGATTATGATTGGTGCATTGATATGACATGGAGATGGTCGATTGGTTGAACATAAGACATAGATTCCAATGATAGACGTCGATGTTAGTATTAGAAGGAAATCTATCAAATACTTTTACATGTTCCCATGGAATTTTGCCGGTATTCGATGCAGACCACTTTATTTCCATGAGCTGGGATATGTTTGAATCCCACCTGATGGAGATGTGTGTTTCAGTACACATTATTTTTGGTTTGTCAGTGCCATCATCTAAGAAGACGCTTGTCACACTGCTTCCACAAGGTGCAAATCACTGCAAATCACTGCAGTTCATCCCTGAAATCCTGTCATGGAATCTCCCACCAATTCCTTTGTAGAAACTCGAGAACAATCTGAGGGAGCTATTGTTGCACATGGTATGGGTCACTTAACCCTCTCCCTGCTGAACTAGGCACATACACTGTTCTTTAGCACATCTCCAGTTGCCTTCAGCAACGAAAGGGTTAATAATGTTTGAAGATAATTTATAACAACAATATTCAAGCCATCTAATGCAGCACGTAAATAATTAATGGACGATGCTCTGTAACCCTCTATCTGCTGGATTAGGTACAGATACTGCTCTTTAGGGCATCTCCAGCATGGAGAGGGTTAGTTGTCTCATGAATTGAATGGAACAGTAAGAGCTTTCAAGAATAACAATTCTTTTATTTCAAATTTCATTGAAAATGCACCACAAAGCAATCTTGCGAGATCAAAACATCGATGGTTATTTACAACAAATATATTTGGTAACAATACAATAAGCAAGAACAACATTAGTTGGTACAAAACGGTGGATGATTTTCTGGAATGCTTGCATATCTTGTAATACTTCCCTTGTAACAAATTGTTCAAATGTAAAAAGCACCAGTACAATATCTCAAAATGAAATGTACAAAAAGCTAAGGAAAAAATGTTCTGTGCAAGTACATCCAATCGTCGACACTTTCTAAATAATTATTTCAACAATTTGCTGTTGCATTATCATAAATGTAATCGTTCTTGAATATTATTGCTGTAATTATATCATCTTGAATATTATTCATAATTCCCAACAAGCCTGTCTGTGCCTTTAACCCTCTACCTGCTGCATTGACCACAGGCACTTCTCCATGGCATCTCCAGTTGCCTCCTGCATGGAGAGAGTTAACACAGATTTATTCTTTCATACTGTATTTGACACCTTTCAGTCTTACTACATCTTTCCCGCCATCAGAATACTGACGGCCATGGAAACGGTGGCCACGAGACCGATGACGAAGCAGATTGCTCTGGCCGGCTGCGGAATGGGCAGAAGATATGCGATGGTGTGGAACAGTCGCGCGCCAGTGAACACGCGGAAATGTAGGACGGCGGTGCTGAGAGCGGGACCTGTGGCCACGTACAAGAACCCGATCAGGACGAAGGGTAGGACATTCTCCAGGTCGTTCAGGTGACATCTGAAAAAATATGAAAGTTGCTGATTACGGTGTTGGCTGTACATCTACATCAGAATATTATTTTAATAATTCTTGTCGATAATCGAAAAGTCCAATGATCCTAGAGGCTAGAGCCATTACCATGGTAATCGTAAACCATACAGATCTGAATATATATATATATATGGTATACTGTCAATTCATATTCCCAAATTATGGTCAAAAATCTTGACACAGACAAAAATTGTTCTTATATACTAGTATACAGTAGACCTCGCATATAAAAGACTCATTGGGACCGGCTATTTCTGTCCGTTATATGCGAAGTCGGTTATACGCATATGCTGCAATTAGCGTTAGACGGGACTGGGACTTCAGATTCAGTCCGTTATAGGGAGTGTCTGGTTAATCCGAGGCCGTTATATCCGAGGTCTACTGTATATAGTATATTTTTTATATTTTATCACATATAAATTGAAGTGGATAATTTACAGTATGTCCTTCACTTTCCAGCCCTGGTCTGTCCATACCTGCGAACTCTCTCGACATCTTGATGACTTCCTGGCTGCAGATATTTCCCGTCTTTCTTCTTTCCCTTGCAGTCCTCTGGATTACTAAACGTCTGAAACAATTCAGAATTACGCACGACATGTAGAATCAATCACCAAGTTGAGTAAATTACCCAATTAGGTTGTGCAGTTAGTTTTAACCCTATCCCTGCACAGGTACAGCTATTTAGGGCATATCCGGTTGCCTTCAGCAGGGAGAGGGTTAATGTGGTGACAGCAGCTAGTCTAGCTTGTTAATGACCAATGGGACAATGGTGACTACTAATGGTACTCTTAACATAAGACATAATTGAAATATTTTGTTTGGGTTTTAATTATGTTGACGTGTTGAATTGTAGCTTAGTATAATTGGTTAAATGATATATGCCAAAGGAACAATGTTGTATAAAATAATATCAGTAGTTACCTACCATACATTGTACATACATAATTAGTTAGAAACATAGAACTAAGATATTGTTCACTTGACATGCATAAAATCATGTTTGTACTTCCAAAAACCTTTCCACCGCTGTTTGGTAGACAAATATCCAATG
>JAVCKZ010064168.1:0-14893 GCA_034780755.1 Lepetodrilus elevatus
TTGTGTTCCAAGCATTCTAAGTTTGCATCATTGGTTTCTATGACCTTTGGTGTGAATAAAGAATGCGAAATCAAAACAGCATGTCATAACTCTCAGAAATGTATCCTTGCTCTCTGAATCTAAACCATGCCAACAGTGATAACTGACAAAACAATAACTCCCTCGCTCATAACTAGGAGATACTTGTGGTACTCATGTTCATATTAAACCACGAAAATACATTGTCAACATTATAGCATGGTTGCTATGAAAGACATCTATATCGTGATGTTTCATGTGACGGCACAATGGGAACTCGTCAGCTGAGCGTCGTCGCGTAGCACATTTATGATGTTTGACCAGTTTATGTCTCCGGATTTTGAATTAATTATGGGAAATTTCGTGTCTGCTTACGCTTCCTATTAGATTCCGTTTACTTCCATTTTCAATATCGCAATATTAACCGATTGCAATTTCTTTTAGATTCCATTTGCAAAAGTGCAATATTAATTTATTTGTCCTGTGTTCTATTTATAGCTGCCCACCATCCAACCACGTGGTGTTCAGTTGGCTTCCCTGTTCATGGCGGGTGTGGAGACCGCCATCTTCGCCAACGACGTGTGCGGCGCCCCGATACCGTGGACGATGTGCTGTCCCTGGCTGGTGTTCGACGGCAAACTGTTCCACTTCAAGTTGCTGAAGGCCAACAACAACACGCCTCTCATCGACATGTGCGACGGACAGGTCAGCCCGACTTAGTCGTAGCCTCGCCCATTAGCATGTTCATCAGAAATGGGTGAAAGATTCCCGCAGTGACGTTGAACTCCATATTCACTCGCTAGCATGTTCGTAAGCTAAAACACTCGTGAGCTTGGGAAACTATCGCAATATTGCCATCAGGAATAATATTGCAGATGTGTCTTGGATGTTTGTGTTCCAAGCATTCTAAGTTTGCATCATTGGTTTCTATGACCTTTGGTGTGAATAAAGAATGCGAAATCAAAACGGCATGTCATAACTCTCAGAGATGTATCCTTGCTCTCTGAATCTAAACCATGCCGACAGTTTTATGTATGGGGCCAGATGGGAAGGTAATTGTTCACACAGTATTGAAAATAGGAAATAATGAATGTTAATGAGTAAATGTGAATTTAACCCTCTCTCTGCTGGATTAGGGACCGGCACTGCTCTTTTGGGGCATCTTTGGTTGCTTCCAGCATGGATAGGGTTAATTTATAGCATTCATTGGGTCGTCTTGCATAGTTCTTGTGTTCTTTAGGTGGCTTGATCTCTCATTACATTTGTTACGTATGGGTGAAATATTCCCAGTCACTTCAAGCAAAAGATATGTCAATATCTTAGTCTTCCGAATTCTAGATGACTTTCTAGTCAGGTCAGGGTCATTAGCTGTGTGCGTGTCATCGATACAGTAATGCAAGAGCCCTGATCATGTATAATTGATACAGTAAAGGGAAAGCTCTAGTTCGGTCACGGTCGTTGAAACAGTAATGCAAGAGCCCTGGTCATGTATAATTGATGCAGTAAAGGGAAAGCTCTGTAGTTTATTGCGAGAGCCCCAACCATGTGTAATCAATGTAGTATCGCGAGAGCCCTGGTCACGTGTAACCTCGTGTCCGGCAGGTGGATCAAGTCCTCCGCGTGGAGCGGATGCGGCAGGCGATCATGGAGGGGATGAAGGTGGAGTTCGCCAAGCCGATGCTGCCCAACGCCGCAATGTACGCCCACTACCCGTTCCCGCCGTACCCCGTGCCCTACAGACCAGGTGGGCGTGGCGCCCCGCCCCCCGGGGCCGGACAGCCGCCACAGAAGGGTAGAGGAAGGGGAATCCTCGGTAATGGTGATGTCACTTAACCACAATCCTGGGTTTAGTTTTCGCTTTTTCCTCTTCACTTTTTGTTTCATCCAGCATGTGTTGCACCAAGATTCGTAGAGATAAAGCCGCGTAATTCGCGGGTTGCGACGGCGGGGAGTCCGGGGAGAGACGGCAAGGTAGGACGACTCTTGATGCAACACAGTGTCGCCACTGTTGAATCGTCTGTACCCTGTACAGTGTAGTAGTTGTATCCTAGCATGCAGTTATATAATACCACTATTTCCACCTGTTTTAGACTTCATTCTGCTCCCTTTTCCCCCCTCTCGATTGTCGCACTAATATAAAATACTCATCTCTTAGTAACTCATCTCTCGTAACATTCATGATGTGCGGTGAAGTTTTCATAATTTTGTTCATTGTCTTAAAATAAAATAAATTAATAATTGAACATTAGCAGAGTTTTTTTTCTCTTATAAAGATGTTAATTTTTATGACACTCGTCGCAAATGGGTAAAAGATTCCCACAGCGACGTTAAACTCCATATTCACTCACTCTGTTCAACACGTATGCGAAACTTACTTTACACTTTGTTTCTACCAGGCCGATCTCCGATTGACTCCCGAGGCGGTCAGCTGGAGATAGCGGGCGTGGTCGTGGGCAGCTGGGGCCCGAACCTGTCGGCCAGTCGAGGAGGGCGTGGCGGCATGAGCCCCCAGGTGATGTCCGTGGGGCGGCGAGGGATGCCAGGGCGTGGTTACCTGCCCACCCGCCCTCTACGTGGACGCAGCCCTGCCCTGTACAGCATGAGTCGAGGAATGAGGCCGGCCTACAGACCCGTGAGTTGTCTCCCTTGTACTTGTCCTGTCCGTGAGTTGTCTTCCCCTTGTACTTGTGCTATCATTTTCCTTCTCAACTCCTTGGGGATGGTATGACCCAAGCTACCATTCAAGGCGCTAGGTTATCATGCACATGCCATTAACCCTCCATGCTGGATGCCATAGAGAGCAGTGACTGCCTAATCCAGCAGGGATAGGGTTAATGGGTGTCGTTCAAAGGTGTGAAGCCATGCTGCATTGGTCATTATCAAAGGTTTTATTAAATTACTAACTTTAAACAAGAACCACTGGGAAGTCTTGGAATAAAACGTAGATTTTGATAATAATTGCAGGTTTCCATGGCAATAAGTATGCGTAATTTCTCAACGACTTTCTACAGTATATTTACAACTTCTATCAACAGTTTTACTGATTGTGTTTACAGCAGGGAATGTTCGCTGCAGTTCCCCGAGGTACCGGACGTGGGTTCCGCGCGGTCCGCCGACCCCCACTCAGAGTGAGGCCACGCTTCAGCGGACGTGGACGCGCTGGGAAACCCATGATGCCACCTGGTGGCCGGGGGGTCACAGTGGACTGCAGGTAGGTGGCGCTGCTGAGGGGAAACTTAGGGAGCGGGATGGTCAACTAAAATGTGATGGTTCGATGGACATCAGATACGATCACCGTGCTGGGTTCATCCGGGATATGTAACGAGAAAAGACGTCTACTGAGGCATCTTCAATTATTTTGTAACAGTTTAACGTCTTAAATATGCATATACAGTAGCATATACAGTAGCATATAACAGTCGCATATAAACGACCTCACATATAACATACTGAATCTGAAGTCCCGGTCCCGTATAACGCTAATTGCGTATAACAGACTTAGCATATAACGGACACAAATAGCCGGTTCCATTTAGTACGTTATATGTGAGGTCTACTGTACATCTATTACAAAATTAAAATGGGTGAAAGATTCCCATTACAAAATTAAAATGGGTGAAAGATTCCCATTACAAAATTAAAATGGGTGAAAGATTCCCGCTGCAACACAAAACAACAATTCACTATTAAATATATTGAATGACGCTCGTTACGGCAACAATCACTTGATTGTAATTTTCCGCTTTCTTGCAGCTACGACTAAAAATCCAACCCAGGGGGCGCCAGGGGTCCGCAGCGCAGGAACAGTACGGCAGCCATTGTTTCTGAGCGCATCTGGAATAGGGCAATAAAACCACTTGTGATACTAGTCCTTGGAAACTTGCGGACTCGGGGATTGGTACTGCTGAACGCATACTGCCGATTGGCCCAATGTTAAACACAGGAATCGCTTGTCTGACTCGACGTACGACCTGGAACGCAGGAGGGCTTCGTGAAGCGATATTATTGAAAATATGAAAATGCACCAAAGAATACGAAGATTCCGTGTTTCAATCGACCTTCCATTCAGACAAGCCATTCATCTGATATCAGCTTGAGTGAAATTCATCAGTTGTTACTTTATTTTTTGTTACGTTATATTGAATTTTTATAATGAATTTCACTCTCGCTGAATGTTATTGATTTTTTTTTTTTCCTCCTCCCAACCTCGCACGAGACGAGAATTACACACATCACAATTACGGTCAGGGTACCATAAGAAATCTTCACGATGACCGATCCCACCCCCAACCCCATCTACTTCCTGTTCAACGGGAACCTGTGGAGTTATCTCCCATTACCCCTTCCATGGCCATTGTTGACACCACGCTCCCGAGGGAGCAACCAGTTCGCAGTTGTGTGCGGGAGCAGTCATTGAGAAATGTGCAAATGCGATGATGACGCTCCGCAAGTCGCAGCAGCATTTGACGAGCTTCGAGCTCAGACTGTCGAGTCAGTGCTAACAACTTTACGGACAATTTTTGGGGCGTTTTTGCCCGATATATGCATTTACATTTTTACCAATGTTGGAGGCGCTGTAAGACGCGTGAACGCCAAACAGAATCTTGCAAGGGTTGAACAGACAGCAGCTGTATGGATGGAGTCGAATGTCTGAGGTGGATTTATTTTTGACTTGACTTTTATACAGAGAAATGTATTATTTTTGTACATTTCATATTTGTTTTTGTACAATCTTGGCGGCAGAGTTTACGGGAGAACGGACAAAGATTAAGGTACCGAGGTCGCGTCGTTCCCCGCCAAGGAATCGTTTCCTCTCATGGTTTTTGTGCGAGGACAGCTCCTTGTGCCGGGAACGACCACGCGTGGGCACTGCTCTGATTTCTGAAGAAACTATAAATTGGTCATTAAAACCGTGTTCAAATAATAGCAAAGTAGCGGATTCTATCTTATAACGTAAGCCATATTTGCTTTCCCAATGTAGGTGGGATTAAAATTTATTCTTTGAATTTCACTTGGAAGAAAATATTACTTTGAATTAATTTAAACACAAACTATGTTGTGAAAACAGGGATTTCTTTACTTTCATCGTCACAAGTTAATCATGCAAAGCCAAGTTTTCTCAGATATCGGGACATGGGTTTTCCACAATGGATAAAGAGGAAATGATTGTTAGGATTATTAACGTGAGAAAGAATGTTAGTACATTGACGATTGCTTGAGACGTACAGCGTTGCTCTGTTCTGGAAAACACATACATCTATAGACAAGGTCAACGGACAAGACTAAACTAAGGAAGCAAGTTCACAGGCATAAATGCCAACTATTTTACAGTGCGTCCACACTGCATGGGAGAAAATAACTTAACACATGACGTGAAGTGCAACACATGCATTGGATAGACTTTGAAGCAAGATAACAATGGTAAACAAGTTTCTATTCTGTGGCGAATTACCAACTAAAGAATTGATGGTTCTACCGGCGTTCTGAGCCGCTGCCATAGACGGCAGTGATGAGCGGCCGCGCGACTCGTGGAACAAGACGATTTCTTACAGACCATTTAGAGTTTGACGGTGTGCTTGTGATCTTGAGGCCGTGCTAAGATTCATACATTCGTCAACTTCTTCATCGTCCTGTACACTTTCGAATACAAGATAATTGTAATACTGTCGTAAAGACGTCTCTCGAGAGAACATACTAGGCAAATCTACACACGCCAGCTTGTATGTGGAATCTGAAGGTGAGGCCCAGCCTAAAGTGGGCCGTGGATGACGTAATTTCAAGTTTTGTTTGAAGAATTTTAAGCACAGATTTACCCCTCTTACGAGAGATGCACTGGTGACTTAAAGGGAACCGATCAAACTTATAATGTCAAGTACTTGACAAACAATTGAAATATTCAAGTCATGTTTTCATAACCATACTACGAAATGATATTTGATATATGAATTGAATATTTTAAGATGTTATAATGAGTTAAGGTGAAGGCTGACATACATATTGGGGTGAAGATACTTGGTATCTTTCTGATAATTCATCACCGGAGAATGTACCCTATATTATTCTAATTGTAATCTTTTTTCCAATGTTATATTATTAAGCTTGTGTAGCACTAGAATTCATTGTAAGAATAACTTGTACAGATAGCTTGAAAACCTAGCCCAGGATTTAGTTAATTGTGGAAATAATTGAATAATTATTCAAGCATCATGGAAATTGTTTGCATGTGAGATTAGATACAATTTTTCATGGACTACTTATATATATATATTTATGTGTTATTAAATAATAGGTACCCTTGTATGTTTTTGTATTGTCATAAGTATTTAATGAGCGACTTGAATTTAAGCATGAAATGAGAATTTCACGAGATAATTTTGCACTGTGGACAAATATGATACTTCAAATGAAGGGTATAGTTTACTGGTTGATTTTTTAGTTTATTAATCTGATGTTAAACAAATATATTGGAGTAATGTGTAATTTTAAGCTTGTAATATTCCATGATGCTCCTTTTGAATTTCTTGACATTTTGTGTGAGTTTCTAATTTGATCTTGCATATATCCATGCTTGCTTCAAGATTATCGTTTTTAAGTCAAATTGCACAATGTTTAAACTTGATTGTAGTTGTGGCATGAAGCTACTTGTCCCCCTGTTGCATGTTCAGCTATTATGTTTGTACTACTGACTTTATTATATAGGAATCTGTGGACTTTATAATGCTAATAATAATTATGAGTACACTATTAAATATTCAATTTTGGCTCAACTGGTTATCAACCTTTGGAGCCGTCTGTGAGATCATGCAGTGCTCGTCGTTAATGTCTAAATAATTGCGGCATGTTTCAGTTTTAATTCAGTAAAACTGCCTTCGCTAGAATGTTTTTAAGGCAATCTATTTGGCCTTTACCCCCCGAAAAAAAAAGGTAGGCATATCAGTGCTTAAATATTTTTTTTTTTTTTTTCTCCCGACATTCGGAATATTGATTGGTAGACATTTTTAAAACGTGAATGTGGTAGACATGAAAACCAGTCCCAGACCGACGGTCAATATTCCCTTTCCGAAAAGTCCTTAGCTAATGCACTGTCGATTCAAATACAGGGCCTACATATGATTTAAATTGCCCTAAATACGCAAAGTTATGAAACCAGTTGAGCATGTAAATAATGGTCTTGTTTGCTTATATTTACTATGATCATTAACAATGAGTTTCTTTGTACTGTGTACTTGTATGGCTACTGTAACAAACCAGTCCCTTTAATCTAATATACCTACTTCCGGCTGGAATTAAACAAGGATGTTTACTTTGCTACGGAGCATTATCGGAGAAATAAACACAATTGTATGTTATTGTACACATTTTCACTGTACTGTATCTGATCGACTTTGCTTCACCTAGATAGATTTGATTATCAATATATACAAGCTGGTATAAGCTAGGGAATCTGTAGAAATATATTTGTCATGTTTGATTTTCTTTTTCCTGAGATCTTCCAAGTAAATAAGTTATTAAAACAGAGCACATTTGTGAAGTTTTACAGAGTATTTAACGAGGAGTAAAAACATAAGGATCAAAGGATGCTAGTTGGCTCTTGTCAGGAGGGCAAGATAAGCTACGTATTAAATATGGGGAGGGGGGTAAATTAAGGTTGTTGCAGATATATATTTGAGGGGTTAAATATTACGTTGACGTTTCTTCTACAAACTATTCAAGATATTTGACAACAAGAGATGCTAGCAAACTTTGATCTTTGTCTTGCATGGACATTTTACGGATTGTCCGACTTGACAACTATTTGTATCTCTGAATTGCAAGAATACAGCAATAGGCTTGGACCAGGCCGGAGAAATGATAGCCCAGGGTTGTCGAAACAGTGGTACGGTTTTGTCTGTTACTGAATAAATGTTGTTTTGTGGTGAGAAAAACTGTTTTTGTGTGTTTGTTTTTTTCGGCAGCAGTTTGAAGATGACATGGATTGTGCATTATTAATTAAATGGGTATCGTTTCTCGCTCTCTTAGCCGCTAAGGGACCATACCGCTCTCTTAGCACCATAGCACTTTCTTAGCAATGTATTAGCTATCGGCAAAGAGAGTGCTAATGGTCCCTTAGCGGCCGAGATGAGCGTCGAAAAACTATACCCTGAACTAGAAAATATCAACCTAGGCAAGCTTTCACACAAACCTCTCGTGATTGGATGAGATTGACCAGTTACAAATGTTATATTATTGGTGGATACAAGTTTTGTCACTTTTCCTGAAATGTTGCTCAGAGGTGTATATTTACACCGGACGTAATGACGTACCTTACGTTTTCACGATTTATTACACGTGAACCATGCTGAACAACATAATTGATCTCTGAATCAAACAGAAATTTAAGGATACGATCCTTTGTAACATCGTATTAAGATTTTCTTTGGATTTGTAGTCACTATAAGACATAAGACTTCTGTTAGCAATCACCAGAATTCCTAGTTTCAAATGATACTCTTAGAAATTCGATGACCCAATTGCAGCCGTCATTGTTAGGCTGATATCTGTATTGTCAAACTGTATTGACAATTTAAAACGTGCTTTTGGAAGACATCTTTGGATACCATATCCAGTTGGTATTTCAATGTGGTTGTACATGTACAGTAGACCTCGCATATAACGGCCTCGGATAAACCGGACACTCGCATATAACGGCCTCGGATAAACCGGACACTCGCCTATAATGGACTGAATCTGTCCGGACTCGTCTTAACGCTAATTACAGCATATGTGTATAACTGACAAAAATAGCTGGTCCCAATTAGTATTTATAATGCGAGGTCTACTGTACAGTGGTCCCTCGATATAACGCCCTTCGATGCAACGCGGATTCGGATACAACGCTGGACCCCATTTAAAATTAAAATAAATTATAATTTTTCTTTTTTTTCTCCAATTATATTCGTCGATATAACGCGGGTATTATAACGAGGGTGGCATTGTCATGGACCCCAACTTCAGCGTTATTTATCGAGGGAGCACTGTACGTTATATCGTCGCAAATGGGTGAAAGATTCCCGCAGCGACGTTAAACTCCATATTCACTCACTCACTGTACGTTATATGCGAGGTATACTGTATTTCAATACATAAAGTCATTGTCTATGGGTGAGATATTCCCGCCGCGACGTAAAACATTAATTCAATCAATCAATCGAATCGATACATAAAAGAAGGCTTGTTGTATCAAAAATATTTAATTTGACTACATTAAAGGCGACATTTCTCAATGTAAAAGTCATGACTTTGGTTTGAACACAAGGCATGTTACAGTGTTTCCAGTCTGCCCACCAAACTGAAGCTTTGGCGTCGGTATCGTGGAATGAAGGATGAAATCTGCAATACAAAGAAATTACTTTGAGGCATTGAAACAGGATTTTGACACCCTTACAACTGAGCCAATATTTTCAATGTAAAGATATCTGATTGAAGAGTACAGTAATTCAGTAGAGAAAAGGTTGATAGTGTACTATTATGCTGTCTCGGGGAATCTATCTAGATGCTATAAATATAGGTTTGAAATTCGGACATGCAATATTTCTAATCGGGAGATCAATATCTATTGCAGATAAAATATCAATTTCTTGTAGTTTGATGAAAGTTCACACCAATCGACAAAAGCTCGCTACCGGGTAAATTGGTCATACATTCAAATAAATAAATTTGGGGTCAAGAATCCAAAATAAATAACAAATATTCACAAAATTGGTCATTGAATTCAAATACTAGTAACTAAATTTATGTTCCTGAATACAGCTACAACAAAAAATAACTAATATTCCATAATTTAACCACTCGTTCCAGAATTCAGTACAGCAGCGTGTTCAGGAGGGCGAGTTTACGCGAGTTATCACGTGACGTCAAATATGAAGGATGGAAGGTTTCCAAGGCGATTTCACGCGTGTACTCGCCCTCCTGAACAGGCCTCAGGTTGAAGGGAACGGATACCTGGGGCAAAGAACTCCTCCAATTGTTCCCCAGTCCAGTTGCAGGATGTTATTACAAACAGACCGCCGGGAAGCAGGAGCTGTTTGACGTTGCGGCTGTACCCGCGACGTGCCGCTAACGAGTCGTCTGGCATGAGACTGATGGCATCGTACGTGCCCTTGTCGATGCAGATCTTGTATCGCTTCTTCAGGCAGTCGAGGGAACTTCCTGTTATGTCTGCGATCAGATCCGCAGCCTACAAACAGGAATATAACAAAATATATAAAAGCCCTCCATGTCGTAGCTGTCTCCTGCGTGCTCTGGAAGAGGGGCAAATATTGCAGATATAGACTGTTGACCGACTTAATGTTTCGCACGTGCGGTACAGGTACATGGTCAGCGTTTCACGAAAGGGGTGTACATTTATGCCGGACGTATATCAGGACGCAAAGCACGGAGTACATGTAACTCTGTACATCCGTGTTTTATGTCCGATGTAAATATACACACCTTTCATGAAACGCAGGTCATAGCCCATAGCTCACCAAAATTTAAAATATTGCACCAGTAATAAAAAATCTGTTTATTTAACGATCACCAAATATTTTTACTAAGTATTATTTTATGCAGAGGGGCGACGTTCGAAAGAAGAAACGGGTAAAAAGGCTCAATCTGCACGTGCTGATGCTCTTCTTCATATACCCGCACGTGCAAATTCAGCCTATTTGTCTGTTCATTCTTTCGAATGTCACCCCTCTGCATAAAATAATACTTAGTAAAAATATTTGGTGATCATTATATAAACAGATTTTTTATTACTGGTGCAATATGTTTTTTATTTTTATTTTGGTTTAATAGGTAGAATGAAATTAGAAAATGGAGTTTCTTTGTTTTTCATTCCATGAAGTATTTACCGAGTTAATCTACGAAATAGGGGGGTCAACGCATTTCATGCCAAACTATAGTGACATTCAACCTAGAAAATAAAGATAAAAGTACTAACATGTTCAACATAGCACACATTATTAAATAAAAACTGGTGACATTCAACCTGGAAAATAAAGATAAAGTATTGGCAGTTCAACCTGGAAAATATTTAGTGAAAATTACTGGCACATTGAACTTGGAAAATAAACTGGTATAATTCTACATTTGATTCAGTAATAGTACTCTGTTTATTTCCTCTCTAAAGTGTACATTCGTTTTTAGTTGTCACCTTAGGCTTTCTTTTATAGTCACTTTACACAATTATTCATATAACTTGTATTTATATAACTGCCTTCTATTATTTCATGTGTAATGCTACCATTCTGTCTTTCATTATGTAAATTATCATGCCATAGGTGAATTCTATCTCTGGGGTATAAAAATAATTCCATTCTGGGTAATTATCTTATAATAAATTATATTAATATCAACCTAATTCAAATAAGTTTACTGGCAGAAAAATTAAACTTTGGCAAGCATTGGACAGAATTGTAACATAAAAATATGCAATATTGGAGAAAACGAATGAAGAATTAACATACAATAAAATTCATTGACAACCCTTTCATTGCATTTTATACCAAACTACATAATGCGCATTAACAAATTCATTTACCATACAAGGTGTTCTATATTTTATGTCATCATGTAATATAAAATGACAGATAGCCATCAAAAATTGTTTTGAAAATAAAGTATTGTTATTTACAGCTGAATTTTACTTGTACATTCCCAGCATATTTCTTAAATATAGATACTTCCTTATTTTTAAAACATGTCATGTAAACAACATATAATGGATTAGATTCTAAATATATGACAATATGCCAAGATAATAATGATACATGAACAAACACCTATCAATCGTGGTTTATTTATAAATGTATGTAGACAGTAAAAGTTAATTTAAGAGAAATAGATGAGAGATAATGAAAATATAGAAAGTATGAGTCAATATTTAAATAGAAACGTGAATAATTAAAATTCATACATATTCGTGTATACGGTAATGAATATATATATTCTTCATGAATGTAGGTAGCTAGGGTTTGTTATTTCCCCACACCAAGACACTTGCTGAAAATAGTTGGTGCCACCTGGTTGAATTAAAAAATACGTTTTTTTTGTGCTCAACTCACATGCTATGCTCAAAAACATAATGTTTTATGAACAAAATTCTGAGTTGAGTATGAAATTGTACTCAGAAAAGTTTCATAATTTCAGGGCCTGTTCAACAAATAAGGAATGTGTATTCAGCGAGATGACAATGCCAATGTTAATTAACAATTTGAGTTGAGATGGAAATTGAGTGCACACTTATCCGCTGATCAGAATAATATAGGCCGTATAAGCATGCTATATTCAGCAAGTATTTAAAGCATAATAAATGTACACATTATTAATAAAGCACCAATAGTAGATATAATATTCAGAATGCAACAGATGCACCCCTAGTTTAACCCTCTCCATGCTAGAGGTAACCACATAATAATGCACTAAGGAGCAGTGCCTTTGCCTAATCCAACGGGAAGAGGGTTAACCCTCTCCACCCCGGAGGCAACCACAGATTCCCTCAGTGTTCGAAGTTACCGCTGGCCCATTGGCCCAGCCATTTCACCCAATGCTAAAGGAATCCTAAGGGCCAGTAGAAATTCATGTTTTTGGTAAACATCTGTTATTTGTATCATTATTTGGGCCAGTAAGTTTCCAGTGGTAATTTCGAACACTGGATGCCCTAAATAACTGTGCCTAATCCAGCAGGGAGAGGGTTAACCCTCTCCATGCTGAAGACAACTACAGATGCCCTAAACAGCAGTGCCTGTGCCTAATCCAGCAAGGAGAGGGTTAAGGCACAATCATAAAGTGCTAGCTACATTACTGATCAAAGAGGAGTACCCACTTGACATTGGTCTTGTTGTTGATGATGAACAGAGGGTTGACTTGGGACAGGATTTCGTCGTTGACCGAGATGCCGTCCAGGTATTGCTTGAGTAGAGTCCTCAGTTGCTGGTTCTCCTGTGCCAGAGTCTGCTTCTCCTTGTCCAGAGCCAGCTTGTCCAGCAGCACCTTGTTGTGTCGCTTCCAGAAGTTCTCCAGCGACGCGTACTCGTGGATCACCTGAAACAACACAACACCCCAAATGTTTTCATGCTCAAATTAAAAAATAATTGTTCACAAATTCCCATACAAAATTTGTGTTGAACATGAAATTGTACTAACAAAAATATTGAATCACCTGAAACAACACAA
This sequence comes from Lepetodrilus elevatus, assembly GCA_034780755.1. Taxonomy (NCBI): domain Eukaryota; kingdom Metazoa; phylum Mollusca; class Gastropoda; order Lepetellida; family Lepetodrilidae; genus Lepetodrilus; species Lepetodrilus elevatus. Next base: position 13,216 of record JAVCKZ010064168.1, read on the forward strand.
CAACACCCCAAACTGTTTTCATGCTCAAACTAAAAAAATTGGTTCACAAATTCCCATAAAATTTGTGTTGAAACATGAAATGGTACTAAAAAAATGTTGAATCACCTGAAACAACACAACAACATCCAATACTGACAAGTTTGTTTTCATGCTCAAACTCAAACATTTTGTTCACAAATTCCCATAAAATTTAAGTTGAACATGAAATTGTACTAACAAAATGTTGAATCATCTGAAACAACACAACAACACCCCAAACTGAAACATATGTTTTCATGCTCAAACCTTTTTAGTTTGAGCATGAAAACATATTTGGTAGCAACTCATAATTCACAAATTCCCATACGAAATGTGTGTTGAACATGACATTATATTCAAAAAATGTTGAATCACCTGAAACAACACAACAAAACCTCAAACTGATAAGTTTGTTTTCATGCTCAAACTAAAAAAATGTGTTCACAAATTCCCATACAAAATTTGTGTTGAATATTTAAAAAAATGTTGAATCACCTGAAAGAACACAACAACACCCCAAACTGACAAACTGACAAACTGACAAATAGGTTTTCATGCTCAAACTAAAAAAATCTGTTCACAAATTCCCATACAAAATTTGTGTTGAACATGAAATTGTACTCAAAAATATTGAATCACCTGAAACAAAACATCAACACCCCAAACTGACAAGTATGTTTTCATGCTCAAACTCAAATGTTTGGTTCACAAATTCCCATGCAAAATGTGTGTTGAAACATGAAATTGTACTAAAAAATATTGAATCACCTGAAAGAACACAACAACCCCCCAAACTGACAAGTATGTTTTCATGCTCAAACTAAAAAAATGTGTTCACAAATTCCCATACAAAATTTGTGTTGAACATGACATTGTACTAATTTTTTTTTGAATCACCTGAAACAACACAACAAAACCCCAAACTGACAAGTTTGTTTTCATGCTCAAACTCAAATGGGAGTGGTACCGGCACAAGCCGTACTGGCTTATGTACCAATCCCTTGTATTTTTTGTACAATAAAATATGTTTAAATCAAATGTTTTGTTCACAAATTCCCATGCAAAATTTGTGTTGAAACATGAAATTGTACTAAAAAAATGTTGGATCCCCAGGATTAGTTTACTACCGGTATGCTATTTGCACTAAAGTAAAGCAAGGTACATGATATTTATACCTTGCATGAACCAAATTAACATGAGCTGAAACCTACCAGAGCTAGACGTTCTGCGGGCGGCTCCAAGACAGCAGCATTAACATCTTCCAACTCCTCCGCCGTCAGCGATGTTGCATAGAATGGCAACACCTTCTCTTCCTCTGTCTCCATCTTCCTGCACATCTCAGCCAATCTCATGATTTGTTCTCCCTGGTCAAATACAAAGGTGAGATATAAAAATGTCATCTTTGAAGATTGAACAACAATGTCAGTGATGATATTATGCCAATAATTAATTAATTAATTATTAATTATTATTTGTTTATTTATTTATTGTATTTATTTATTTATTTATTCATTCATTTTAAAACTATTTTTTTTTTTTAAATATAAAAAATAAAATAAAAATTAATTTTAAATTTTAAAGGCATAATACTGTAAAACGGGTATTATTCGCGTGTCTGTATTTTTCACGAAATTCACGATCTGTGTTTGATCGTGAATTT
>JAVCKZ010064179.1:0-17725 GCA_034780755.1 Lepetodrilus elevatus
TCAGCGATTTTGAATTCCTTAAAAATAAATTATGACCCATTTTCTGAGTGGTGCGTTTTCATAGTCTTTCAGTATATATAAAATGTAATGCCCGATTATCAAACACATGTCAATCTAATCCTCCCTTCATGCATGTCAATTCTAGAAATTAAACCGTCACTGATATAGTTAACCTTAGATCTATGTTATGTTGCTTATCACACATAATACTGTGCTAAAGAACTGTTAAATAACGCATGGTCTATTGTAGTGCTAACATTGCTTTGTGAGGTCATAGTCATTTTCGAACTGTAATTTGAACAATCAGTTTCTCTCATGTATGTCAAACTTTTGACAGATATTATCACGAGAAGCCTACATTTGGTGTTCTTTTCCTGCCTGGGCACATTTCATACGTTATTCACAGATTACATTGTCGGGTAAAAATAAATGTTTCCTGTTAGTTTTTAACGACTGGATTGGTCTGTAGTCTAGATGAGAGAATGTCTTACCAAACTGGGTTTCTGGGTTTTGTTTGAGTTTTAGATCATGGCAAGGATAACCAATAGGGTATGGTACTTTACTTTTGGTTTCACATGTTTTGTCACAGGACCAAGTTGATTCATGTTCACCCTCGTCATAAATGGGTCAAAAATCTCCGCAGAGACGTTCAATTCCATAAGTACTCACTCACTTGTTCACCCCATTTCCCAAAAGCGCATTTGAGTGCCACAGGTGTTGCAGGATTCCTCCTGCCCCAAACTGACAACCTACGGTGTAAATAAAAGAATCTTGAAAGTGGTTCTAATCCCCTATTTAAAAACAAAACAACCGTCATATGATTTATTGTTAGTGCACTGCTGCCCCAGTGCATGGTTAACCTTCTCCCTGCTGAATAAATTCAAAGTGTTCTATTTTTGCATTTAATTGGGCAAGTTAACTCGCCTCCAGCAGGGAGAGGGTTAATTGGACCAATCAACCAAACCTGCTAATTCCTTATTGCCTTGAACTTTAGATCGGATAACTGGTTCACAGTGACAAACTGTTGACAAACCTTTAATTTACTATCCCTGTAGACTAACTTTGGCGAGTCTACAGACTCGTAGAATCTCATATGTGGAATCTCATCTGTGGAATCTCGTCCGTGGAATCTCATCCGTGGAATCTCTTCCATGGAATCTTATCCATAGAATCTCATCCGTGGAATCTCATCCGTGGAATCTCATCTGTGGAATCTCTTCCATGGAATCTCATCCGTAGAATCTCATCCGTGGAATCTCATCCGTGGAATATCTTCCGTGGAATCTTATCCAGTGACATCATGTAGCATTTCCATTGCTGTTGTATCTGATGCACCCCCTGGAGGCTAGTACTGGAAGCAATATTACAACAGTATTGTCCTTGTGATGCTGAGAGTGTCCTCCCTATGATGCTGGCAGAGTCCTCCTTGTGATGCTGAAAGTGTCCTACTTGTAATGCTGAGAGTGTCCTCCCTATGATGCTGAGAGTGTCCTCCTTGTGATGCTGAGAGTGTCCTCCCTATGATGCTGACAGTGTCCTCCTTGTGATGCTGAAAGTGTCCTTGTAATGCTGAGAGTGTCCTCCTTGTAATGCTGAGAGTATCCTCACTGTAATGCTGACAGTGTCCTTGTAATGCTGAGAGTGTCCTCCCTGTAATGCTGAGAGTGTCCTCACTGTGATGCTGAGAGTGTCATCCCTATGATGCTGAGAGTGTCCTCCCTATGATGCTGAGAGTGTCCTCCCTATGATGCTGAGAGTGTCCTTGTGATGCTGAAAGTGTCCTTGTAATGCTGAGAGTGTCCTCCCTGTAATGCTGAGAGTGTCCTCACTGTGATGCTGAGAGTGTCCTCCCTATGATGCTGAAAGTGTCCTCCTTGTGATGCTGAGAGTGTCCTCCCTATGATGCTGAGAGTGTCCTTGTGATGCTGAGAGTATCCTCCCTGTGATGCTGAGAGTGTCATCCTTGTGATTGCCATGTTGAATTGCATTCTTTTCTCTTCCCTGATACTCAACACATGATACAGGGATGCGAGAACATTAACCCTCTCCCTGCTGGATTAGACTCAGACACAGCTTTTTAGGGCATCTCTGGTTGCCTCCAGCATGGAGAGGGTTACAGAAGAATTCACTCCATCTTCTCTAATGTGTCCAGTGAAAAGGTCTTTATCAAGCAAAATCTATTAATGTTATTTATATTAATCAGTTATATTTCTCATTTTAAAAATATGCTCAGATGCATTTTAAAAATTATTATGACAGAGCATATTCATTTACAGACACTATTTCCTTGTGTTACACAGCTATACCTACGTGCAACAATAGAGGTGTATCATATTTTCATATCCACAGACACTTGTGTGGGTATACATAACGAATCCTAATATTGAAGGCCTGTATGCACATGCTGTCCTAACAATGAGGTGCTATGGAGTGTTATGTTATGACCAACAGTGTAGAACAGGCAAGCTGTGACCACCAGACATAATGTATTAGAACAGCCTGCTTCAAGTATTTCCGAGAACATTGAACACAATCCTGTTTCAATCATGATGCAGGCCTGGCCATGATTGTTCTTGTCCATCGAACTCATCATCAATCCTGAACTCGCTAGGTTTTAATACTTGTCCCCAGTTTCCTCGACTCCGAATACAGAGCATACAGAGCAAGGCATGGTTGCAAACCCAGTAAGTAGAAAGACCATTTGCAGTGCTTGTATAACCCGTACATTTGTGCGCAATTTATGCTCAGGGCAGATGTCATGTGATTTCCGAGGAGTACTCCTAAGCAAAATCATTTGCCCGGTGAGAGCTCGGTCACTGAGCAATGCAGCGTTTACCGAGATTTAACCCCACATGACCTGGCCAGCTTTATTTATGCTAGTATAGATGTATATCGATAGATGTATATTGAAAGAGTCTTCATATCTATGTCTATATTGTAGTTAATTATTTGATGATTTGTAACATATCTTTTCAAATGTGGTTCATCCATTATAGGAAGTACAGACGTTTTCCTTCTGTGTAATAGTTTCAGTAGTATCGGTCAAAGGCCAGAGAGCATGTTTTGCTTGTCAACTTCCATATGCAATTTTGAAGTGGAAGTATACGTGTAACAATATTATAGGCTGTCTGGGTATGTATAAATATACTGTCTTCGTGACTGGTCAGGTATGGCCGCGTTGATGTCTGATGTTAGGAGATATGGCATACCACAGTGATCGAATTAGCAGAGGGTCGGGGGTCATTTGAAAATCTGCAATGTTGAAGCTATCTGTGTGACCCCCCTGAAAATGATAGATTTTATCACCATTAACAATGGGCCTATGGAGAATGACCCCCCTTATTATTTTCATTATGTCAAGCACTGCATACCATCTATCGCCCTGTCAGATATCGGTATGCCCTTTTTGTCAGGTCTGAATAGTGCATTAACCCAAAGTGAGCTGTCGATAGTTATTCGAGTAACGCATGCATAGTTATTCAAGTAAAGCATGCGTATTTTGTACAACATGCAGGATATAGTTCCTCCAGATTAATTCTCCGGTTTGCCCTCTAGAGGCAATCTGGTTATGTAATTTTTATGCATTTTTACCTGATAACATTTGTTTATATGACACGCTATTGCCTTCAAGGTGCGCTGTATCGTCCCTAGAGAGTACTGGCATATTAAAAATTGTCCTTGGGTGTATAAGTGTGTCCCTTGGGTGTACAAGAGGTGTATGATGCATTGAACACCAGGATGTACTCGAGATCGATAGTGTACTTTAAAACAAACAAGCTCGAATTATTTCTACAGCGTTAGTCATGTATGATACTTTTTCTAACATCCTCTATTGTATGTGTCGTTCTTACAGCACACTATAATTCATGAAAATTATTATTATTATTACTATTATTATTTTATTATTATTTATTATTATTATTATATCATATTTATATAGCCCCCTTTCCATACTAGGGAGATGTTTACAAGATGTATGATTAGATTTTCCCAATGAAAAGAAAAAATATATGGCAAAATCAAATGGAAATCGAATTAAAGTTTGTTATGGAATTACTAATCGATCAATTTTAAAAGATCATTAGGCTGCTAACTATGTTGATGTGGAGAGACGAAGGAGGAAGTAGGGGTGTTTACCATTTTTAATATCAGACAATGTCGTAACATCCTACTTTTGATTTACAGTTTACCCAGCACTTTCAAATCATTCGTACTTCGGTGAACAACCATAAAATGGTGATCGATTCTTACCTTAACGAGGAACCAAAGTAAGTTTTCTTCTGTGCATCATTAGTCCGCTAGACGGTGCCATATTAAGGTCCTAGAATGATAATTTTACTTTTGGTCACTTATTGAACAGCTGATTTTTTTAAACATAATGTGTCACTAGAAAACCTCAAGGAAACAATCTGGTGATAGCAGGGTGTGTTATAAGATGCTCCTAGTGGTCTCAGGGGTGGGGTGGGGGGCTTTCAAAGATATACCTGCTGTGACGTAAAGCAATAATTCACTCACTCACTCACTCACTCACTCACTCACTCACTACTGGTCTCGACCCCTTTATTTAGCTCATTCAGTAGAGCGAATCCTATGACAAGAATAGATATTCATGAAAACATGACTTTATTGAACTTAAGTGAACAGCAGTTTTAGTGAAGCGTGATGTGTGACTAGAGCAGCTCATGGGAATAACTCGGTGATCAAAACAAAATATTTGTGTAAACATGACTTGAAACATGACTTGAAACATGACTTTAAATAAGTTGACAATACATTCAGGATTCGCGATGACTGAATAAGTGACTACGGTATGTTGTAGTCAAATGATTAAAGGGACTTGAACAGCATGTCAAGGGTGGAGAAAATATCATGTAACTTTAGATGTCAGTTACTTTTATTGTTCATGTATGCAAGAATACACAGTTTCGAACATCAAATAAATTGTTTATTCTGCCAATCAGTGCTTTGAAAACCTTTCAACTACTATTCATGGTGTAATATCATACCTTCTTTCGAGAAATGGAGTTCACTAACCCTCTTCGTGATGGATTAGGTACATACATGTAACTCTCATTAAGGTATCTCCGGTTACCTCAAGTTGATACATATAGTTATTACTTTCAATGACTGTCAAACACTTAAATTACCCTGACGCAAATTATTATTCTAAAATTTACATATGCGCAGGAATTAAATTACCATATACCAAGGTGCAGCTTTTTCGTGGGTGGAGACACAAAGAGGTTTCGAGGATGGATGCAATTTGCAAGTCTTAGCCAGTGTTTCAGTTATGGTATCGAAATGTCATTGTTCATGCATTTATAATGTACAATTTTTCTAGTATATTGTACTCCCACACAACTGCGTATGTCCCAACTTTACATCATGCTTACACTAGCTTACACACAGTCACCAGTTTGTCACATGCAAGCACTATGTGAGATAGACTAGTTAGTTATAGTAACAATATTCAATGATGTAATGAAAGAAATACAAATACTGTACTGCCTTTGTGCAGAAAGTATGATTTCAGTCTGCGCATAATATTTAAAAGTGTTTTATAGTAACTGACTTATCACAACATCTCGAGTTTATGTGTGAACACATTTTGCCATCAGACAGCCATGGCATGTGTAAAACTACTGGCGGTGACAGGTATTTTAAACTATCACGATAGTATTGTGATGGTGGAAACGAATATCACGATGCTATCACAATTTTAAGAAAATATCACGAACCTATTTCTGTAAGTGCAATCACTATTTTAAAGTCGTTCAAGTGTACGTTTTTTCTTTGAAGTTGTCCATCCAAAATATTTCCCGCGGGTATAGCAATATTTGACACCTCTAGGCTCAAATTGATGTCATCCGTGTTATTTTTAGCATTTAGGTCATGGTTATTTAATTCCCTGGTTTCCAGATTTTTCTGTGATAATTTTGGCTTGGGCGGTCAAATATAAAAATAAATACTTTTTATATTTTGGCTAGTTGGGCGGGTATAATAGAAAAATAATAATACTTAGAGATTAGGAATGATCTGTTGACAGAAAATAAATATACTTGATTAATATAATTGTCATTAATTTTTATAAATACCAGTTCACGTAAATTGTTTAAAATGCGCAAATGCACAATTATTTTAAAAGTTAGTTGCTTGTTTATATCAGTCATTGTTATAAATTATCCATTCACTCGCTGGTGGGATGAATGATCCATTCATTCGATGGTGGGAATGAATGCTCCATTCACTCGCTGGTGGCATGAATACCCAATTCACTCGATGGTGGCATGAATACCCAATTCACTCGATGGTGGCATGAATGTTCCATTCAATCGATGGTGGCATGAATGCTCCATTCACTCGATGGTGGTATGAATACCCAATTCACTCGCTGGTGGCATGAATGCTCCATTCACTCGCTGGTGGCATGAATACCCAATTCACTTGATAGTGGCATTAATGCAGAAACCACAGCACCATGCACATTTGGGTTAATATAAATATTATGTGGTTATTATTAATATCGTATATTTGAACTACAATCCTCTTTAATGAATAGTGTGCACAGCTGTGTGACTTAAAGAATTCCACGCGCGGTCATCGACACAGAATCATACAGATATACTGTATGTGTGTCAAAGACGGAGCATCCTACCCACATGCTGCAGTGCACTCTTACAGGCATGCATGAGTGGCAGATTTCTGCGCATCTACCTGAATGTGCCTAATGCTGCGTGAACTTTACGCGTCATGCTCACGATATTGATTAAATCACATGACGCATGCTCACTGCCGTCGCAAGTGAGAAAGAATATTTAAAATTAGATAGCAGGGTAATAACTAGGACACTAACTAGGATAATAATAACAACATACGAGTGGCGTTCTCAGCGTTAGGAGATGTGTTTTTACTAATTGCGGCCATTGTATAGTGTTGTCGGATGGCAATCGGTTAGATCGTATTGCATCTGATGAGTGGCGAGGGCAGCAATGTGCTAATTAATAGTCTATGATTTGGCTGCAGCTAAAGTTAATCTGCGTTGTTATGCTGCACTAGCCAGGTGATAAGCTAGTAATGCCGCTCGGAGCCGATTTCTTGAAACAAAAGTCAGAATCTTTACTGGAGAGAAAAAAAATCCAGTTATTATCTGGAAATTGAGTTATAAACTCAACTGAGTTCTGATTTGTATTTTTTCTCTCGAGAAATCTGGGCCTCATTAGCTAAAATTATCATAATGATAAAAGTGCTTTGTGCATTTAAACTTTCACTTGTAGCTGGTACCTATTGTGGCTACAAATTATTTAGAAATGGGGCCCGGACCGCCAAAGAAATCTAACATGTTGCACATCACTGATGCATATTATCAATTATAATTGTTAGAAATAATGGTTTTTCCAAACTAAGCTTGAAATGCATTGACACCCATATTAGGTAGATTATCTATGTAAAATACTTTATGGAATGAAAAACAAACACAAAGAACACACATCAAATTTTCATATTAGTAATAAATTACTTTGAAACTAATAAGTGACTTAAAAGTAATAAATGACACATTATGACACTGTGAAGATAATAAATGACACATTATGACATTGTGAAGTAATAAATGACACATTATGACAGTGTGTGAAAGTAATAAATGACACATTATGACAGCTCGGTATCCTAAGCGCTGTCGGCGTATGCATTGTATCTTAACTACCTAGGTACTCCTATACTTTGAGAATTCATGTGGTAGCCAATAGTTGGGCGATCACATCTGTGACAACCCCCCCACTCCACCCCACCCCACTGTACTATCCACAAAGATAACCAGTGATAACGGCCTATTCTCAGCATGTCAAGTCACACGATTTTTCAGACTTGAAGATAGTTACCATGCAGATCATGCTACAAAATAAAACAACATCATCATGCGGCGTGTAAACATGCTTTGATGTCTCCGCGCTCACGTGACCAAATATCAGACAGGTTTACATCACGACCATATTGCATGCGGAATGAAAACAAACTTTGATTAACTTTTTTTTTACGTTAAAGCTACGGTTTTAAGTCCGGAGGATGTAATATGGGCGTGGTGGCGATTTCGAGGGACACGGAATGCGTGTAGACCAGTGAAATCATGTGTTGCATCGTACTGCATAAGTATTCATTCGTTTTTATGAACATTGTCTTAGTACGTGTCGCTATCGCTAGTAGACAGGTAAATTGCATGATTGCATGCCACAGACGTCTGTCCCCGAGGTGTGTGTATCAGATGTTTACAGGCGCCCCGAAGTCAAGATTATCTCCTGAAAGGGGACCAGGTTAATACTAGGTTGAGAGGGCAGACATATGGTTAGATTCCAGTATGGAGGGTATAGCTGTATGTGTTCTGGAGACAATAGGAAGGTGGTTAACAGTTGTAATAACAAGGTAGGCAGGCAGTGTTGTGTCTGGGTAGCACAGGGCCGATAGGACGTAGAAGTAGGTCTAGATGTCTGGCCCCGAGATTACGTATTTTGAGTACCATTTCATGCTTAAATTTTAGATGTCACCAGTGGGGCATTAATGCCACCACTGAGGGAATGGGGCATTCATGCCACCAGTGAGGGAATGGGGCATTCATGTGATCAGTGAGGGCTAGTATATAGGACGTAGAAGTATGGATAGATATCTGGGCCGGTATTCATAAAGGGGCTTAAGTCCGTTTTTGATGACCAAATATATAGCAAAAACTGACTTAGCCCCTTTATGAATACTGGCTCTGGAGTGGAAGTACACCAACACTTCAGAGCCAATGAAACGACTGTCAGAGGTTGCTTGATCTGGGGCTTAACGCCACTCTCAAGATATTTTCACTCACATTATGGGTTGCATGCATATTTACCTGCTTGTACTAGTCTGGATTTCCACCAGTTTTCATAGTACTAGCTCACTGGAATATCATGCTGCAGGTAGAACATGGATACCCCACTCAAAGTATACGGATTCTGAACTGACCAGTCCTTTATGTACCACTTTTAATGCTGAGCACCAGGCAGGAGAACAACAACTACCATATTTTAATGTCTTTTGGTATGACAGGACCGGGGATCGTACCCGTGACCTTCTGCACTCCAGTCTGATGTTCTAACAATCACGCCACAGAGCTGGCCACTGTCTGAGAATTCCTTTCCTTGGGAGATTGGGAGATTGCTGTCATCTAGTTGTGTCAGTATATTCTACAACAATCCACAAAACCTTAAGAATATTAATTGAAAAAACTACTCAACCAAATGTCCTATACCAAAATCGGTGACATGACATTACATTCATCGAAACAGTAATCAAGCAGAAATTCAATTCCACAAGAGAGAGAGAGAGACCTTCATCAAGTGTACGTGAAAGATCTACACTCTTGTAATGAATTATTTTACACTGGCGTGACTACATAGTGTTTGGGAGGTTTCCGTATCAAAAGAGAATCTTAATTACAGGTGAAGTCCTGATGTGAGATACAAGGTTCAGTGACCATAGAGATTACGGCGTTTTGCCTTCCATGAACACTTTCCATGAAGACGATTACCGTAGTTATACTCTATATACTATTACACCAACTAATACTAAAGGTTTGGAAAATAATACATAGCTGTAAAACACACTGTATGCTTCACAGAGCCACTTTAGAGCCATGAGTAGTATCTCACTGTACAATGATATACGACTCTCGTAGCGATGTCATTCTGTGGAATATGCCCCATGGTATCGTTTATTGAAGCTCTCATATCCACTATGATGGCATATCACTCTCGTAAGTGCCAGATCACCATGTATATAAGAGATTGCTACAAGAGTGCTTATGGTCTCGTAGTAATGCTATGTGAAATGATACCCAGATGATTATATGATGAATTGTAGTTTATATTAAGATGGTTAGTTTTACCCATGTCCCTGTTGCATCGATGACTACTAGAGGCTTGGAAGATAATGCACAGCTACATGTACAATAAACATGTACACTCCCAAGAGTAGCACTATACAGAAAGATTGTAGATCTACGAGAGGTGTATCTCACTATATAAATGAATAATGAGTTACAACTCTCGTAGCGCTATGATAATTCTGTGGCATAGCAACCTGGCTTGTACTTATATAATAATATAAATAATAAAATAAATATTTGTGTAGTGCAAAAATCCAGCATAGCGCTGCTCAGATGTGAAAGTAAACAGGAACAATTGTCAACATTTCACAGAAGTGTCTTACCGTACTGGTATTCCAGGCTTAAATTGAGGTCCACATCATTTCAGCCAGATTCAGACCCTGACTAACGTACAACCCTTGCATGAAGCACTGGCCAGGTAATTAAAATATGAATTATAGTTATTAATACATTGATGCAGAGGGAATTTATTATTTTTATAATAAGATAAAACTTTATGGTTTCCCCTGACATATGCCTTGAAATGCATCAGACCTTTGAGTTGATGATGGCCAGAAATATACTTCAGCTACCAAGATGGTGCTGTAGAGATAGCAAAGTATCAAAAAAAATTCATGAGCCATCAAAACATTTCATAAAATTCCCCAAGAGAACATTTTATCACTGGAATAACTCAGTAAAAGTAGACACGGTACTTTACCATTGCACTCTTATCAGCACAGCCATCGCAGATGTCTGTCTGCAGGCGTTGTTGCTCTTTAATGAAAATTGTCATGTTTTTGGGTGGTTTTTTTTCAGACACCAGTTTTTGCCCAACTGTTGTCTCCATGGACTAAACTTGTCGTGAATACCGGTAGGCTTGTCGTGGAATAGACTTGTCGCCTCTCTGGCAAGTAATCTGATGAAGAGAGCTCGTTTGGCACGGATCTTCCGCGGTAATCCGTAAATGCTCGGCACGGCTCCACCGTTCCCTTGAAGATGTTGTTACGTGCAGGTTGTTCTAGTTAACCTTCTTATTCCATTTAATTCAAACATTCTGCGAGGGTTGAGAACTCTGTGTCCAATATGATGAGTAGCTCGAGCCATCCAAAAACCTGTTTGGATAAATATGAAACCTAATGATACCCCCACCTTGGTTGTTTTTGATTCGAGATATTTCCGTCGCTGCTTAGCGCTGTACTTTATGTAATAACCCACGTGCGGTGGGATTTTTTTCGTATTTCATGTACTTGTTACTGCAACAGTACAATGGGATTTGCACAATATTTTCCACGTTGGAAAATTGGTAAGGCCGCATTGGATATACTGTTCTTCCAGACAAGCTATAACCTGGGGATGTTGAGTAAGGCTTGATTCTATGTTGGGCATTCCCCATCAACATCAGAGTCCTCTTCCACAGAATTAGCATAGCTCTTTGAAAGTCATAACTCTTAGTTTAACATGGAGTTACGACCCTTGTAGCCCTAAGATTGTTCTGTATGAGGGCCATAAACATTATTTCCATAAAGACATACAAAATTAACTTAACATTTTCCAAAAAGAATCATTCTTTGGAATGAGGGCCAGGTAACCTTCTTCACATGAATATATACAAATTAACTTCACATTTTCCAATAGTAATCATTATGTGAAACAGCTAGGTAAGGTTCTTCACATGAAGCTATACAAAAATAACTTAAGTTTATGAAAGGAATCATTCTATGGAATGAGGGACAGGTAACGTGAAACGTTTATTATTACACTCCGGTCGCGATTCACGACATGAAGACATAAAAAAATAACCACGTTTTCCAAAAAGAATTATTAATAAGTAACGGTATACTTAGATTTCCAAAAGGACTTGAGTCAGCTGTTTTCTACAAGTCTTTGTTCTATTGTACGGATTTAATATCCCTGGGTGCTGTTTACATAGACATCATGAGACAGCCAGTTAGCATGCCATGTTAAATTACCTGGAAAATTAATACTACTAGCATGTATTTCTGTTAATACCAGAGTTAAATTTGTCCAAGCAGACAATTAAACTGCCCTAGATGTGCAGTTGTATTGATCGAAACAGAGTTTATAATAGATGTGTACACCATGTGTGCATTGCCTGAGGACATTCATTTCAGTGAATTTGTAAATACGATAGAAACAACTGTTGAAATGAAAATTGTGACAGCCATGGACAGAAAATAGACAGATACAGATAGAGACAGACAGACAGACAGACAGACAGACAGACAGACAGACAGACAGACAGACAGATAGATAGATAGATATAGAGACAGACAGAAAGAAAGAAAGACAATGATACAGATAGGCAGACAGAGAGAAAGAGTGATACAGAGAGAGAGATAGAGAGAAGGGAACCATAGACATATAAACTAAGATATGAAAAAGGAAAGAGAGGGAAAGTAAAAGAGCTCTGACAACCACTGTGTACATGGACAGACAATAGATACACCCAGCTTAAGGACATGCAAGATCTCAGACAACCACTGTGTACACGGACAGACAATAGATACACCCAGCGTAAGGACATGCAAGATGCTTACCAAAGCCATTAGTATGGAAGCGGGAAGGTAACACTATCAGTATCAATAGTAAATACACTCTATCTGGCTGCATACATAATGGTACTCACACCGGCACTCAGGTAGGACGTAGGTACAACAAAAGCCAGTCTGAGCAAGCACGTCTCACCTTTTAATAATAGATAGTCTCAAAATAGCCATCCGTGAACTGGAAAGTGACTTAAAGGCAGTGTTTTAGATTATATAAGATCGTTGACTCATTTCAAATATATATGAGCACAGAACATGCATGAACATGCGTTTATGGTGTTTTTATTATGATATTGTACCATTTATAAGATCTGACTTTGAGATTATGAAACCTTTTGGAGTACGATTTCATGCTCAACATGAAGTTTTAATCACATTATTCCTCATGTAAAATTTGAGCTTGAGCATGAAATCATACTCCAACTGTTTTGTAATCTTGTTGCTGGGTCTATCAATCCATCGATTTAGAATTACAGAAGATGCAAGAACCTGCATTTATATTATTTATTGTATTGTCGGTGGATCTGAACTATCAATTCATCAATTACTCTGCACAAACAATACAACTGCCATTGGTGCTACCATCAGTAGATTGTGCAAAGAAGGATGGATGTCAAATTTTCAATTTTGTGGCTTTAGTAAACAGTACAAAGTGAGTACAAAGGGCAATGAAAGTATCAACATAATATGAGGAAAACAAATATGTGTTGCAGCATAATAAACCTACAGTCCCTACATACGTGTTCCAGCATTCATATCCATACATAACTAACTCACCTTCTGCCAATATATTTACATAATATGAATAAAAGTACGGAAAAAAATATTATGAACAGAATATGAATAATATTTTTTGTATATTGAATTAGTAGGTTTTTTTTGGTCACAGTGGGAATATTTCACGCATACGTGACAACTACAATATTAATTTAATATATAGTTATGATATTATTTGTCATCAAAATATCATGAACAGAATATGAAAAGGACAAAAACAAATATTTATTTAGACATGATAAACCTATGTAGCATCCCCATGGTAGTGCTGAATCGACCTCCATACATAACTAACTCGTCATCGTGCCAAACAGCTATCTATCCTCAGAGACAGACACAAACATTGAGAGTCTGTTGCACAACATTACAAGACCTCTCTGGTACATTCCAATCCCCAATCTGAGAGGTGTAAACATTTCTCCACCAGGTAAATGGATCCGAGCTACCTGCCTGCTTACCTATTGTCTTGCCAGATGACTTGGAACACCAAATCCCCACACATATCCCCACACATACCCCCCAACTCCCCCTTTCCCATCTCAACTCCCTTATCCTCTCAACTTCCCCCTCCATCCTACCCACCATTACATTGGCCACATTTCCAGTATTGCCAACAGTTACGTTACACATCCTAGAAAGTCTGGGATGTTGATATTCCCCCCTGTTCACACTTCCCACACCTAGCAGACATCACCTGTTCAGGAACGTCCAGATATTCCAAATTCTACAGACGGAATACTATGGTTCTCGTTACCCCTTATCACTTCTGATCTAGTATTGGTGTCATGGAACATATGTTATCTTGAATATGACACAAATTTCTTTATTTTGAACATGATCCGTATGATTGTTGATACCAACATAAATTATTGCTTCATAACTCAATGAAAGTAAATGGCTGATGTCATGTTTTGTCATATTATAATATACATGATATATTACTTTATATAGTTCAAAGGCATTACTTTTTTTCAAACAAAACATTTCACTTGTTTTTCTTTTTGTCCTTATTAGAATGATGTTTGAGCCATCATCTTTCATTGTGTCAACTTTTTTATGAACATGATGAATGCCATTCATGATAACATGAATGATAATGTCTCAAATGTCATAAAAGAAAAGAAATATTAAATGAATTCATAAAATGTTGCTACAGTAACCTCTTCAGTTTTGTATTTTAATACCCAGTATGTAGAAGTACAGAATGCTAAATCTCATGAATATGATGATTCTCATTCTAATACCATGATGACAGTGATATTGTAAACCTATCTTGATACATTGAACAGAATTCTACACAAATGCAAGCAGGCATCACAGAAATTATCAACATCTGGTAGAAACCAGCATGAGCAGCATACAAAACACACCACTACATTTACACAAGACCAAGCATGCACCTCCACTCACACAGCTTACAAGCCCCATCTAAACACTGTATACTGTGCACATCCACAGTGCATATTACATTACATTACCACTGTTAGGAGAGCTTGCCACAAATACACCTGACTGCTCTACAAGTCATTACAACTATAAACAATGAACATGCATCCACAGTTGCTTAAACTGTCGACTACATGCACCATTTTGATGTGCTTTCAAGCCAAATGTCCTCTTTGCAATGAGAACATAGGGTGACATCTTCAAGGTTAAATACAATCATGATGATGTATTCAATGCTAAATACAATCATGATGATGTATTCAATGCTAAATACAATCATGATGATGTCTTCAATGCTAAATACAATCATGATGATGTCTTCAATGCTAAATACAATCTTGATGATGTCTTCAATGCTAAATACAATCATGATGATGTCTTCAATGCTAAATACATTCATGATGATGTCTTCAATGCTAAATGCAATCATCACATTTTAACGCTAAATACATTCATGATGAAAAAGCAGTCGACTTCTAACAACAACACAAGTGCACCATTGGCGCCAATATCCTGAGTCTGCAACTCCAATATTGGTGCACCCTCTGACTTGCCAGACAGTAGCAGTCTATTTAAGTCTGATCGTAAAACACAGAGGTTAAAACAATGCAACTGTTGCACTTATTACTTGTACACGCCAACTGCGATGAACGTCGAGATAAACCTGCAATTCAATTAGTCCTTTGAGGACCAAAAGGTTCTCCCAAGAAATAGCGTAAATTTCTTTCCATGCTAAACATTTAGAGCAACACAATCTTGGTTCATAGGCCATATCTGTCAGCATATTTAATTGATTGAAATATGCACCTTTACATGTACAAGTAAACATCCAAGAAAATAATTTCAAACAAAGTTTACACAAATATTTGCACAAGAAATGAAATCTATACGAGTTGGCTACTTTCAAATTATAATTTGTATCATGAGATCTTACATAACGATAATCATTGCTATACTGATAAGAACAGTTATGGTTATTTATATTACAGATTAGTTCTGTTTGTATAAATTCAAGCACATGTAAGAAAATCTCGAACCAAAACTTAGAAGAATACCTGGCATTCTCAGTATTAATCAAATACCAGTTATCAACTTCTGAAGTAGGTTGCAGTGAATGGTGCTTAACATCGCTAGCATTGTTTTTTGGACGATTCTCAATGTTACAAAGATTCTCACACGTAGGTGTGTACATTTTTGTGAGTATGTCTGCTTGTAGTTGTCTGGATTTTTTTTATAGTACTGGTGCACTGGAGTATCATGCTGCAGTTAGAGACATATCATGCTGCAGTTAGAAGCATGGATACCTCACACAGATATATCATACTGACTCTGAGCCAATCGGTCCTTGCTTTACACTGTTAACCCTCTCGGTCCTTGCTTTACACTGTTAACCCTCTCCGTGCTGGATCAGGCACAGACACTGCTGTTCGGGGCATTGTTTCTTGAAGCTTTCATATCCACTACGAGACCATAAGCACTCTTGTAAGAATCTCTTATACATGGCGATCGGGCACTTACGAGAGCGCTATGGTCTCAGTGGATATGCCAGCTTTGAGAAACAACACCCATGGCATTTCTGGTTGCCTCCAGCATGGAGAGGGTTAATGCCCAGTGCTAAACAGGACCTCCAAAGGAGATTGGGTCATTAAATATGCTCCAGATTGACTGACCATCCATTACTGCTTGTAAACTGACCTCAGATAAACTGAAGATTAATTCTTAGGTCCATATGCTGGACACACACAAGAGTATCCATTACAGGCCTACCAAATAAAACTAATGTATTGTAGGGTAAAGCAGGCTATGTCTATACAGTATACTAAGAACCTGTATAATTCTACATAGTCAATGACAATTCCAAGTTTTGTATCATTCAACAAAGATCTAGCTTGTTAAGACATAGAACCTGTAACATCATGCAAATCATCATTATGACATCAGCAATGATCTTTCCTCTAGCAATGAATGAAGCTAACTCTGAGTTAATATAATAGAATTGCTGATGTCAAATTGTTTGTCCATTGTGAGATGTGTAAGATGTTGCTGGTTCTATGTTCTATATAGTTCTATATAGTGTAGACATTTGACTGCTATACACTACATTGTCAGTTTTCTTTTGTAGGTCAGCATATGCTGGAAACAGACACACAAGGGTACCCATTATAGTGAGGATACGAGAACCTTGGAGAAACCATGGTGTGGAGGCATCACTTGCACATGCCATTGGCCACTGACATTCTTATGCAACTACATACAGTACTGCATGCACTACCTATGTATCCTTCTTTCTCCATTGGAGATCTGGTAATCACAAGCTACAGTTTGGACAATCAGAAAATTCAAAGGGACAGTCGTAGAAAAGTGGTCTTTGGCACCAATTGTGCAGTTCTAAACCGGTCTGGGGAACTGTTCATGGACGGACCTTACCTATTATAAGAACAGAACACCTTGTTCCTATGGAATACAATGCCCTTTCTGTATTGTCTGAGGAACTGGCATAATTGTTTTTGGAAGCTACCTGTTCTATGTGATCATGATAGAATGTCCTGTCTGTGTTGTCTGAAGACATCAGATCTCTACTATAATAAACAGCCCTTGAGCATGTTGAGACTAACTCAGAACTAAAATGGGTATTCTACATAGTTTATAATCATAATGGACCATGTTCCACTAATATTTGGAACTTTTCTTTTATTATTCAATGACACTGCCAAAATGGAACGCCACCAATAACATTTCAGGAAATACAATAAATATTAACCATTGTCTCTGCTTTACGTTAATGTGTTTTGTTCTGTATTGTTTTCATGGCAATGTGTTTATATAGGGACAGCAACCCATGCACAACCTATGGCGTGATACTGAAACACCAAGACAATTAACTAAATGCGCTTTACAGACATTGCATCTGAAACGTCTTAACACATTACAACTATTCTCTAGTGTAGAAAGGTTATCTGTTGTGTCTGAGACTTACTTAACTATTCTCTAGTGCAGAAAAGTTATCTGTTGTGTCTGAGACTTACTTAACTATTCTCTAGTGTAG
>JAVCKZ010064179.1:17825-28964 GCA_034780755.1 Lepetodrilus elevatus
AAAGGTTATCTGTTGTGTCTGAGACTTACTTAACTATTCTCTAGTGCAGAAAGGTTATCTGTTGTGTCTGAGACTTACTTAACTATTCTCTAGTGCAGAAAGGTTATCTGTTGTGTCTGAGACTTAACTATTCTCTAGTGCAGAAATATCACCAGACCCTTTTTGACATTTAATCCTTAATGTTTTCAACTTCATTGATTGCCACTGTCTCTTTCTTTGTCGTCTGCTGAATGAAACATTGTCACAGACTAAAGACGGTACTCCACGTGCGACTTTTCTTGCGAGTAACTGTCTGAAAGTCATCTATCCATAGGCATAGTACAGTGACTTTTAACTCACATGTTGAATATCCATTGACAGTTATATTGATGGTAATTTACACAGAAATGTCAACATTTATTCTCACATGGGACGCTACCTTAAAACAGCAATCACATATATCCAATCTACAAAGGCTGAACGTTCTTTTATACAAGGATCTAATATAACCAGATAAATGGGTTTTTTTCATACAAAACATTAGCCTGGTTAAAATATCACGCTTGGGTGAAATAATCCTGATGCAATGTAAAACACTAATTCATTAAATGGTTAAAATAATAAATAAATTACATTAATTATCTACCTTAAACAATTCTGGAATGTTTCCAAAGACTTCGTTCCAAATGAATGACTTTTACTGTTGACCAACTTACAACAAAATGTAAAGATATTATGACATATACATCGACAATTACGCAGTGGAAATGTTTCAAGAATAATAGCTCTCCTATACAAAATGGCCTAACCATAACATAGCTACGGTTGAAGTTTACGTTGAGGTTTTCTTACGAGATGTCGTTTCACACCAGAAGGGCCCAGATTGACAAATATGACATAAACATTTTCCGTAACCATTTTTCTTTACATATATTACACACCAGAATTTTCTACACAATGAGCAAGCCAAACTTCTAGTGCATGACCTCCAAAACATGGAACTATGATAACTGTACATGAGATAGACGTACATGAGATAGACGTACATGAGATAGACGTACATGAGTTACACGTACATGAGATACACGTACATGAGATAGACGTACATGAGATAGACGTACATGAGATAGACGTACATGTACATGAGATAGACGTACATGAGATACACGTACATGAGATAGACGTACATGAGATAGACGTACATGAGATACACGTACATGAGATACACGTACATGAGATACACGTACATGAGATAGACGTACATGAGATACACGTACATGAGATACACGTACATGAGATAGACGTACATGAGATAGACGTACATGAGATAGACGTACATGAGATAGACGTACATGAGATAGACGGCATGAGATAGATGGCATGGAAACATGTCGAGATAACCTGAACACATGTCAGCATGATGTTCCTAGATAACACTAATAGGAAACAAACCATATTCAATGGCTGCCTCGGCTATACGCATGCTTTCATGCATGGATTTGACACAATATAAATGTTCACATTATTATTGTTATAATGAATAGTCAATAATGGTGGATGTATGGTTGCTTTAGAAAATCATACATATTTGTAACTAAAATTATTATAACCAGTCAAGCGAACATACGAATATGACAAATTATGCAAACCAAACGTATGCCCCCAGTGATATCTCATGTGCTAATGTATTCATAATTAACCAGTGTAACATCAAAAGGTGACGCATCCAGATTAATGGCGTTGGCTAAAGTAACCAGTAGATCATGAAAACCTGGGGTAGCAATTTTTGGGGAAAATGCAATTATCTTTGGTATGAATATGACACATAATAAACAATGGAAATATTCATACACCAAGGTTTGAGTGAATCAAGATGGCAGGGTGTATGGCATATGGGAGTAATAAGTATTGCAAAGACAGAAAAATATACAGCATGATATATCAGAGATAATTGAAATGGATAATCAACATATGCTTCTGTTCAACAGCTGAGAATGGGTACCCGGAAGGATGATAATGTGCACGTAAATGATAACCTGATCCATTGACTGGGGTAATGATGTAGCACTCTGAGAACGCTTTCCAATGTGGAACTGGTACAATATAAATGTGCACATTACTATTATTATTTATAATATACTCACATATTTCTATATTGAACTTAAATTCATAAACTATCCTTAACCTTTGGAATTAATTTATACTTTAAATAAACTAAACAATAAGCTGTTCACTATGTGACACTTATGACGTTCAAACCAGAATCCGACCATAATTGTTATCTGGATGAAAACTTGGCCGGACCTAATTGAATCCTGGAGACAAATCCTCGTATTTCTCTCACTAAGCCAGCAACTAATCGGCTACTAAGGGCACTCTGGAGGATACTGCCAACAGCTCATCAATGTCCATTTTCTTCACGTAATTCCTCAGGCTGCCAATAGTGATCCGGAATCTCCAACTATAACACTGACCAGCTTCAACCCTGTGTAAGTAGCAATACCATATCTCTGTGGCTGCCACGCATTTGTCACAGAAAGTATTGACAACCCTCGAGATTACTGCCAGTAATATGAACACCTGGGTATTGTTTCTCGAAGCTCTCGTATCCACTATGAGACCACGGTGCTTCTGGAAGTTCCCCATCGTTATGTACAAGAGATCACTGCGAGATTGAGTGCTAATGGCCTGGTAGTATACTTGTGAGCTTTGTGAAACAAGACCTCGGACATCGGACTATACGTAGGTTACAAGATTTGATGATGATGTCTTGCAGGAGAAAGATTCTAAAAGATTAGACGATTGTTGATGGTTAAAAATTACAGATCTATGGTAAAAATGTTATTGATAAAAATAAATTTTAGTTATAGGAACAACATAATTGACAAAGAAAATTATAGTCTGAATAAGTTTATGTCAGAGAATATACAGGATAATTGCAGATGATTGATATTATTCCTTTGACATTTTACATTTTCTCAGAAACCATATTGTTTTTTGTAGTCTTGTTATCCTTCATTAAAATACAGCTGCCATTTTTTACCATTGTAAATCTGTCAATTATTTTCCACAAATGTACTGTTTTCTGTCAATTAATTTATGAATGTACAAATTTGAAATTCATTATTTCAGATTGTGTTGTCTTTCAAACTGCAGGGTACATACACTCACTCACACATTGACAGCTATCTTGAACACAGCCAGGACCAAACTCAAGACTTCTGGCTAAGAGTCCTATGCTTTACCACCTTAACTACGCAGGTTACAAATAAATAAATAAATCTATTGTCAATCCAATTCATACAGTTTGCACATCGGTTTTTCCGTTCATACCTCGATGAACGTAAAGAAAATGACAGTCAATCCTTAAATAAAACAAAATTCATCAAATCTTGTGAAACAGTCACAACAGCCTGCAACGGCAAATGTTTCAATACATGTTCATGTAAACTGCATGGACCAGGATATATGCATGACAATCCAGCCGAAGTACAGACATACTTATAAAGCACAACTGAAATGTCTGCTGTAGTTTAAGTCAGATAACATACTCATAGGTCGATTTGTTAAAAAGCAATTTAAACACAAAACCATCAAATATGAATCTGGTCTATTCTTAGCTCCAACCATCAATGCTATCAGTCCAAGCATATCTTTAACAAATTGGAAGCAGTAGAAAATATGAAATAAGTATTTTTATGGAAAACTTCCAAGAAATCATTTCCCATCGATATATAACACAAATCTTTGCATATATTAGTTTAAATTGACATTAATTCTGATGTGTAATATTTTAAAAATCTAGAAATCTAATAATAATCCTAATGTTGACAGACTTTCTAAGATTTGAGTTCTTCCAGAGCAACTCTAATGGACTAATGAAAAGCAAAAATGCGTATAATCCACGCTTCATTACAAGTTGCATGTCCCATGGGCTGTAGGGATTTAGGAATGTAGAAGTATTTATAACCCTCCCACTCCTTCTCCTCCTGTCCCTCTGAGACTGGCTATGTTGATCCTCATCCCTTCACTTCTTCCTTCCTTCCATCTGCTCCTCCCATCCTTTATCATTAATTCTCCCCTAATTCCAGCATCTGTTATCCTATTATCCCTCTCACCTACTAACATCCCTCTTTCTCTTCTCCCTACCTGATCCTTCCTTCAACTACTTTCTCTCATTCATCCTTCTCTCGTATCCTCTCTTCTCTTCCTATCTTATCCATATTCTCTTCTTTTCCTCTTCCTCCCCATCTTATCAATCCTAGCTCTTATTTTACTCTATCCTCCTGTCTCTCATCTATTTCTTCACACCTCCCCTACTCTACCCTCTTCTCTCTCTCTCCTTATATCAATCCTATTCTCTTTTCTTCCTCTCCTCATATTCTCCTGCCTCATCTTTCTTTTTTCTCTCTCTCTCTCTCTCTCTCTCTCTCTCTCTCTCTCTCTCTCTCTCTCTCTCTCTCTCTCTCTCTCTCTCTCTCTCAAACCACCTCCCTCCTCCTCTGCGTATCCTTTCCAACAACCTATCTTTCATCCTCCCTCTATATTTCTCTTTCTCCATCCTTCTCTCCATATGATCTCCCTATCCTTCATTCTCTCCATTTATCCTCCCATCCCTCCCTCCTTCTCTCCTCTCCAACTCCTACAATTGATCCTATTCATATTCCTCCTATCCCTCCCTCCCCCCTCCTCTTCCTCCTCCTCCTCCTCCTAACCCTCACCAGAGCTACAGGTAGCAACTTGACATTCACTCTTGCTGTATGAACAATTGGAGCCTTGAAGTGAAGACAATCATATTGCATATTGTGGTCTATATGTGTACATGATAATAACCAACTCAGAGGTTTTGATCAGAAAAGTAAACATGAGCCTGTGGTAAAAGTCAGAGAAAACTGGTTATTCCGGAGAAAAGAAGAATCTGCACACAAAAATGGGATGACGTCACTAGGGGTTTATATATATGTTGAATGCCTATCAATGCTTCTCATTGTCCTATTAGAGGTAAAGAAATGAGGTAATGTTAACATGGTTAATGGACAAGATGAGAATGTGTATGCATAACTGTACTACAAAATACAGAGTGTTATCTCAACCATGACCATATCTACCGATTTTACAGTATTCCTGAAGATTATACCCGATACATTGTTGTTGGCAAACATTTACAGAATTTACAGTATAGCTGAATATAACAAATAATAAGTTGTTGTTGGCATTAAATTACAGATTACAATAAACCTGAATATAACGAGTTATAAGTTGTTGTTGGCAAACATTTACAGTAAGTGAATATGGAGTTTAACGTTGCTGCGGGAATATTTCACCCATTTGCGACGAAAACATTTACAGAATTTAAAGTAAAACTGAATAAAAATAAGTAATAATAATAATAATAATAATAATAATACCGGTAATAATAATAAAATAATAATAATAAAAATAAAAAAATAAAAAAGAATTTAAGGAGCTAACAAATCTAAGATAGTGCAGCAGTGAGTTATGCGTTTTTGTTGGTAAAAAATGTACAGAATTTACATTTATCATCAAATCCATCTTGAAGAAGTCGGTGTTAACATGAAGCTCAATCAGGTAATGGGTACCGGGTAGTCTCACTTTCAGCACCTATCAAGAAGGCCTCCAACTTGGAATACTATCTGTCAATCAGTGTCCCTGAAAGTGAGTTAGTTAAATCTGCTGGAAGGTATAATATTATGTGGTGTTGTGTCTAGCCGAACACTTGCTTCCTAATGCTTTCAATACTGTCTGGGAGTGTTGCTTAACTCAAATGTATTAAATTAAATAGAATGCAATTAACTGAGGGGCGACTTTGAAGAATTCAGCCACAGAAAATCAAGGTATTTTACATCTAGTAGAGCACTCGGTACTTCCAAAGGCATCACTTTTGTGATAATATTCACATGTGAAATGCGATATACCATAAGCACACTGCTAAAAATAGTATTCTACGTTTACTATCGACTTTAATAAAAATTGTATTAATATTCAATAGTTACTATCTAATTTCAATAGTTACTATCTAATTTAAACTAAAACCTGATTCAATTTGAATACATTCAAAGCTAAAAGTACATGTATCTTGACATTAAATTATAGATATTATTACAGTAATTACAAAAAATGTACTGTCAGTGTTCACATTATATTTCCAAATGAATTAATCTCAATTTAACAATATAACCTAAACATAAATAATTTATATAATATTGAATAAATACAAATTAAATACATGTATAAATAAATCATAGAAATGTATACATATCGGTAGACATCTATACACTTAAATTATTCAATGAATGTAATTACATGTTAATACAAATGTATACACATCTGTAGACACTAACTCAAATTATTCTGTTAATGTACATACAACCAAGGATTTGCAAAAAGTCGAAGTAACTTTGTAAATGTCTAACAGTACCTAGTCTTTCCATTGTAGTAATGATATTTTGGGTAACACAATATGCACGACAGGAGATATTAGTTACTGATTTGAACATACCGTATATCACTACACAGGTACCAACAGTTAGGCCTGAGTTGGGGCAGATAATACCTTGTAATATGACTCCCCATGGCAGGCCGGACAAGAACAGTAACAATCGCGGATACAGACTTGAGGTGTCCATTCAAGAATGAAATCAGCCATGACAAAAGTCAGCATTCAATATTGAGATCGAAGAAATGTGTCTATTTTAAAATTAATTAACGTATGAATTATCATCGTGGTAGACATGTAGGACACAATATTTATTATCCTGAAATCATAATAATCTTTTTTTTATATATATAAATATTAGATAATTAATTATATTCAAGGTTATAATTATATTTTACAGTTTAAAACGTTAAATATATATTGTAAATATTCAAATTAACTTTAGAAAATAATTTGGGATTTTTATCTGAAAATTAATTCACGTCATTCATGGATGAACACCCACACATACTCCAAAGTGCAAGAATATGAAAATTTAATGAAACAACTTCAATGAGATTGACAGAGACCATTTCCCCCAATGTATCCTGAAGCTGTGAGACCCCCAAGACATGTACACTCCTGAATGCTCATACAGACTCATACAGCATTACTCAGCACACGGCACTGCTAGAACACACACCCATGTACCTTCAGATCAACACCTCTTCACAGAGTTACCACACAAATATCACTGAGAAATACACAAATTTCATATTTTTTCCAAAACACCACACTGATCAATCTCTTCTAACAAAGTTCCTTACCTTCTGAATTAGTAGTTTTGTATGAAAATCCACCAACTACGTAAATTCCTCTTCAGACGCGTCTTTGGTCGACATCGTCAGTTGGCCAGCCTGCAACACAATAACATGTGTGTGTTACTCTTACAGCTGACTGGAGCACACTGCCATATAGCACACACGGTAGCTCTCCGATGTGCAGGGCGAGATGTGACCCGCGTACAGCACTGAGTCTCTCCGTGGCTTGGAGGTATCCGGGGCTGGTGGCAGTGGGAGTGTATGTAGACTGCCGGAGCTACTCACGTGGAACTGTGGCTGCAGGATGGCACAGTACACGACTATACTGCCAATGGCTTCTGTGGTATACACAGGACTTCGAGACCTACTCACGTGGAAATCTACATAGCGGCATAGCTTTTGTAGTATTTTCTACATGAATATAGTGGAAATGGGTTCTGTGGTATACAGGATTTCAAGAGCTACTCGCGTGGAAATCAATTGCAGTAGTAAATGTACATAGTGGCATGGTTTTTGTAGTATTTTGTAGGACACATGGAAATGAGTTACAGTATGGTACATATAAACAGTGGTAATGGTTGTGTTTTTTTTCAGTATGTTCTAAAGGAATACAGAACTGAGTTAATTACTGCCTTGGTTGAATTGGGAGAACATGACACATGTACTAGATCTACTGCAAGAGGTATTCATGTGGAAATGGGTTGCAGTATGGTGCAGTTTAGTACAGTACATGAATATAGTGGCAATATGACTTTGAGAGCTACACACATGGAAATGTGATTACAATATGGTAAAGTACATGTATAGTGGCACTGGGTGTGGTACATAGGACTTCGAGAGCTACTTACATGGAAATGGGTTACAGTATGTTACATGTCCATACAGTGGCAAGGAGCTTTGTTTTTGTCACTATGTTCTAAAGGCATAACAGAGATATGTCATTGTTGATTGGTAGTACATTTACATGTGGAAATGGGTTGCAGTATGGTACATGTACACAGTTGAATTGGGTTTTGTAACTACATATAGGACTTCAAGAGCTACTCACATGGAAATAAATTGGTGGTGTGGGTATTGTTTTTGCCAGGATGTTCTAAAGGCATACAGAACAGAGTTAATTGTTAGTACATGACTGCAAAAGGTACTCATGTGAAAATGGGTTGCAGGATTGTACAGTACATGAACATTGTGGTTTTGTAATACATATAGAACTTCAAGAGCTACTCATGTGGAAATGGATTACAGTAGTAAATATACATAGTTGCATGGGTTTTGTTTTTGCCAGTATGTTTTAAAGGAATACAGAACTGAGTTAATTACTGCCTTGGTTGATTTGGTAGAACATGACACATGCACTAGACTGCAAGAGGTACTCATGTGGAAATGTGTTGCAGTACTAAATGTACATGTAGTGGAAATGGGGTTTGTATTTGTCAGGATGTTCAAAAGACACATAGACTGTAAGTATAGGTTAAAGTACGAGAATGAGGTCGTGGTGCCAGTAGCAAGACAGGTCTTACTTTTCCACCCACCGACACCGAGGTCTTGCTACAGGCACTAAGACCGAATTCGAGTACTTTAACCGACTTATAAACCGACAAAAACGGTTAAATATAAATGTTGGTAATTTTCACAACGACATAATAATGCAGCTCCCCCTGCATGTACATTTCCACGGACGACAAGAGAATCACGTGCTGTACGAGTACTATGGACAGGGCATGCACCACGTGCTTAAGCATAATAGACTAGACTAGATAATTCGATCCTGACTGATGAAAAAGATTATTTTATCACAATTGTAATATTTCGATTTAAATATTGTATTAAAAAACACATGTGATTAAGACACTAGACAGGTCGTTATGTGATGGTCAGAAAAACCTAAAGTCATTCCAAGTAAGACCCGAACCTGGGTGTGTAAGACCCGAACCTGGGTAAGTAAGACCGAACCTGGGCCAGTAAGACCTAATGTGGACTGATTCACAGTTGTGGGGCATGGTTGAGGTCTTGACGATAGGAGAAGGTACGGTGGAAAACAATAGGATGACGTCATAGGAGGTTTATAATCCAGTTTATGGCCCTCCCAGGGAACCCGGTAGGTCAGAAACGGGAAACTACACGGCGGGCGAATCACTGACGTCACACACTATGAACACACTAATGACCCAACTGTCTCCGTAATGATAACTGTAGTGTTGCGAAACCTCTCTATTGTAAATAAAGAAACTGACTGCTAACTAGCAATGAGGTGAGTGTTATTTAGATAGTGCCACGTACCTGGTCGTATTGTAAACGTCTGGTTAAGATCGACTGTCTTCCAACCGTCATCTGGCACTGTCAAGTCTTTACCACCATTGCTGTCTTTGGCAAATGCAACTTCAAAGTAAACAACGCCTCGTCTGTTGTCAATGGCGTCAACTGTTCTCTTCCCTTCGTGGTCATCCTGTTTAGAACCACGTGGAATGTACTTTAGGTCAGCTTCTAGGAGTTTGGGATATTTATGTACCTTGTTCAACCACAAACCATCCTCATGAACAAGGTTGACAAAATGATTGGTCCACGTGACCTCGATATCTACACTGATATTTTGCTGCCAATTGTAATCTCCATCTGGATTGGCCGACGAGATGAACAGTCGCTTATCTGTCGCTGTGTCTATAGTAACGGAGGAGGTAGGATCGTACATGACGATTCTTCTGACGAATAAAGAGTTATTGGCCTTGTCCCCCGCCTCCAGAATAAAAGAATAAACACCTGCTTCTGGGGGATGGTACTCCGCATAGAAGATAGTATTGTTACTGGAGCTGTTATGCATCACTACATTTGGCCCACTGATGGGTTTTAGAGGTTCCTTTTCCAGCAAGACATTGTTCCCATCTGCCTCAAGCTTAAACGCTTCCCAGGAATAACGGAACAGTCCAGATGGTACATCTTTCCACCCAGACCAACGCAGCGATATTTTGTTCTGAAAAGAAAAGAACAAAAAGCTAATACTGTATTCCACAATACATGATTAAAACTGCTATTGCTTTATTTTGCTCAAACATAACAGAACACAATTAAGCAAAAGGCGGTACTGATTGTCCTGGGGGAAAACGAGGTTTGCGTAATTTCTTGATAAAGGAAAAGCATGGTTTCGCCCTGATTTACTATCGAACTTTTAATTTGCCATTCAACAAATTTGGCATTCTCAGAAGACGTAATTGGAAACTACAACGCTAGTACTCTTGCAGTACTCTTGCAGTAGTCTTACACACGGGTATGATAGACTTATCATTAAGCTATTCACAGAATGCAAATTTAAGCATTAGTCCGGGATCCAGTATAGGTGTTTCCGTGATTTCTGTTCCCGGGGTGATGTTTCTGGGATGATGTTTCTGTGGGTCGCTTTGCCATGAGTGGCACGGGAACTGCAGCAGTTGCAGAAAAACTGCTGCTAACCTGCATATATCCATCATTTGTAATAGTGAGTTTTGTTAATCCTTTGTGGTGAGACAGGACGACACAGTGACGATGTTGGATTCTTTCTGGTCATGATGATTATTTATTTACATACATACATATTTAATTGTATGCAGGTGACAATCTCCATATATGCTCACATTGCTGACGTAATGTAGTAACGCTCTACTCTCTATACATAATTCCTCCTTTCTGTTACTTCATACTATAGTTGTGTTCATTTAAATAGACCTCGTGTTTTTTTCAATCCATAATTCAAACGGGTGTCCGACCCTAGTTTGCTTTATATTTTCGTGAAAACAGACCAAAACCCCAGTAGATTCTGGCTAGGTACCATCCCCAGCAAGTACAATGACGCTTAAAAAGTGTTTTTAACATTTTCACTCTTTAAATGTCATTGTTGCTGTTTTGGTTTCTACGTCACAAACTCATTATAAT